>APFE030895205.1:52836-73730 GCA_000404065.3 Pinus taeda
CTCCCTTAGGAGGGCACTCAGGATTTTTAAAAACTTACCACAGGATTAAGAAAGAATTTTTTTGGGATGGCCTTAAATCGGATATTCAAAAGTTTGTGCCGGAATGTTTGGTATGCCAACAAAATAAAGCTGAAACAATTAAGACACCGGGTCTATTACAATCGTTATCCATTCCAAGCCAACGTTGGGAGGAGGTTTCAATGGATTTTATCACAGGTTTACCCAAGTCTGAGGGAAAGAGTGTCATCATGGTGGTAGTTGACAGACTTACCAAGTATGCACACTTTTGTGCATTATCACATCCATTTAAAGCCAATACAGTGTCTACGGCATTTATGGAAACAATTCAAAAGCTACATGGAAACCCAAACATTATTGTAAGTGACAGAGGTCCCGTTTTTACAAGAAATTTTTGGACAAAATTATTTTCTTGTCTTGGTACTTAGCTCATAGCTCATCTTATCATCCTCAATCTGATGGGCAAACGGAGATAGTAAACAAATGTTTGGAAGGATATTTTTGTTGCTTTGTATTTGATAAACGGACACAATGGGTCAAATGGTTGCCTCTGGCTGAATGGTCGTATAACACTTCCTTCCATACTGCAACAAAAATGACCCCATTTATGGCACTTTATGGATATCAGCCACCGTCCATCACATCATATTTAAGAGAAAATTCTAAGGTTCAAGCAGTGGAACATCACATTGAGCATCAACAACAAGTTCTCCAACTCTTGAAGGATAACCTTGTGTTGGCGCAGAATAGAATGAAACAACATGCAGATCAACATCGCAGTGAAAGAAGTTTTGATGTAGGTGATTGGGTATTCCCACGGCTACAACCATATAAACAAATGTCCCTCAAGCAAGCTAAGAAGGATAATAAATTATCACCAAAGTATTATGGTCCGTACACGGTGTTGCAAAAGATTGGTACTATGGCATACAAATTGGAGCTTCCTGCAGCGTCTCGAGTGCACCCAGTTTTCCATGTTTCATGTTTAAAGAAGGTTATAGGCGAAAAGCTCCCAGTTCAAACAATATTGCCAGAACTTGATGAGGAAGGAAAAAGTATATTGGAACTGGAAGCAATCACAGAAATAAGAACTTGACAGCTACGAAATCGATCAATCTCGGAGTATCTCATCAAGTGGAAGAACTTATCCGTTGAAGATTCCACATGGGAGGATGAGAATTTTATACAGAAGCATCTAGAACTACTCAAGCGTTGAGAACAACACTTTTTTGAAGGAGAGGGGCATGTTAGGTCCCTATAATACTAGTGATGCCCCCATTAATATTGTAGTTGTATTCCTTATTAATATTCTTGTGCCCCTATTGTCCCCATATTGTTATTATTGTGCCCCATAGAATCCCTCTATTGTTATTTTTGTGCCTTTATATTACTATTGTTAGGTCGGCTTGGTTATGTTGTGACCCCTTAGACTCCTATATATAGAAAGGAGGTTTTGTCATTTGAATCATCGAAGAATTGTTCATTTGTGTAATGTAAAGGAGGTTGTCCCCTCGAAGAGGCTGAATTCTAAGGCATTCAACTATATTTTCTATCTTTTTGTGAGTTGGTTTCATAACATTGGCTGGGCCCCTTAGAGGCACCCATTCGACCCCTCATTGAAGTCTATATAAAGGAGAGCCTTCTTCCTCTTTTGGCACATCGAATTATGTCTTCGTTATCTTTGGCACTTCGAATTATGTCAAAATCTGAAGGAGGGCTTGACACTTGGCTTGGGGTCTCTCTTGTTCTTGGTTACTAGTTTGGCTATTATATGGTTGTTTCTATTTTAATGATGAATTGAACTCTCTCTATCACATAGAGAAAGAGTTTTCTAGGTTTTCCCTTGGCCTCGTGCCTGATTTCTGTGTCTCTCTTGTATCGTGCTTATTTTTTTTCTACTGCTCTTTCATGTTTATTGGTTGATATTTTCATTTGTCTAGTTGCTTAACGATATGAATAAAAGTTATGTGAAATTAAAGCAAATATAATCATTAGAAGTAGTTATCATTCTAAAGAAAATTGTTCTAGCTTGTGCCCTAGAAAATCAACATGGTATCGAAGCTTGGGAGGATCAAAGAGCAGTGTGGAACCTAAAGAAGGACATGTTCATAAAGGTCTGTTCTGGGCAGTTCTGTTCTAAGTCCTGTGATGAATTTGTGGAAGGCTGAAGTGAAATAAGAGTGCTAAGAAGAGCGCTAAGACCCTTTGTTGAGGTTGGGATTCAAGGCTGAATCGAGGCTGAGATGTCTCTGTTGAATTTTGTAATTAGGTTCGGTCTTCATAAATATGAAATTTACTCTTGATTCTTGTATATTGTAAAAAAAAAGAAAAATTGTTATTATTATTTTTGTAGAATGGGTTTCATGCTCAAGGTCAATTTAACTGTAGGTCAAGCACCCATTGAGTGCTTCTAGGGTTTGTCATAGAGTCAAGAAGTCAATTGAGTCATTGTCATATATGAAAGACCCCATTAGGCACTTTGTATCATGTAAAAGAAATTTATTTAGAGTCAAAAGGGTCAAAAGTTCTCCTCCAAGACCAAGTCGGCCTAAGTAGAGACAAGTCGACCTCATGAAGGGCTGTTCGACCTCCATAAGAAGGCTATATATAGAGAAGAAATTGACCTCATCAAGATGCGTCCATCAAAATTCGATATAACACAAGAAAGACAAGTATAGCTAACAAAGAAGAGGAAAACAAGAGGAAAGCTAAAGCGAAGTTTTTGGAGAACTGTTTTAGGGCTAAATTTTTCACGTGCGAAAAGGAATTAGGGCATCTCTGAATTGCAGTCACATCAAGGATACAAATATAGTGTCAAGAAGCATCAAGATTGAAGGCCGAATCATCAAGGAAAGAGAAAATCATGAAGCAAAGGAAGGAGATCAAATTCACCATCTTTTCTCACACGTGCCAAATTAGGGTTTTTGCAGTAGAGGCCGAAAATAGCAATCCTGAAGCAACAACTAAATTTCTGAAGAATAGGTCGAAATCTGAAGTTCTAAAGCAGGTTGACTTGGGGTTGACTTTGTGAGAAACAAGTTCATCAAGAAGAGGTTTGACTTGGTCTTGGAGGGGTCTTTGACAAGAGTCTTAGGTCTTGGAATTCGTAATTTGAAGATTCTATAAGAAGAGAAGAATTCTTGTGGGTTTTCCTCTCAAGAGGAGAGGCTTTGGCCTTGGCTAGCAGCCTATATGTTGTGTCCTATTGTCTCATTGATCTTCATAGTTTGGTAGCTGTTTGATGAAAAGAACACTATAATAATCAAGTAAAGAAGAAGATAATTGTAAGGTACATCAAGTCAAGTAAAAGAACATCACAAACAATGATCAAAGTAAGAGAAATCACCTTAATTTAGCTGCCCATGATTTCTCAACATGGTATCAGAGCTAAGGTGACAACAAGAAGGAAAGGCAACTTGAAGATCATCCAATTGAAGAACGATACGTAAGGACCGAGCATAAGTGGAGCATCAAGGAAAACTAAAGGCATCAAGGAGGACTATCCATCACATCACAAGGATCACATCATCACAACTTTTGGAAGAAGAAGAAGACCTCAAAGACCCTACCTTGAAGCATTCTTGAGAAGCTTACACATTCTACAATCATCAACCAAAGGAAACAAGAAAGAGCACTTCATCATCCCCAAAGAAATCAAAGGGATCTCCCTCACATTGAAGAAAGGATCACATCTCAAACACCTTTGAAGGAAGAGGATCATCTCTCCTTATAATGAAGAAGAAGCATTGTCATTCTTGAAGAAGGAAGACATCATCAAGGAAGCAACTAGTGGAAAGCATCATCAAGGAAGCAACTAGTGGAAGACATCATCAAGGAGGTATCTTCATTTGACGAATACTTTATACTTTATGCCTTAATCTACAAACCAAATGACTTCTTTTTGCAAGGAGAACAATAAACTTGTTGGGACATCGAATTACTTTACATGGAAGAAGAGAATAGATTTAATTCTCATGGAGAATGAAGTTTTTGAATATGTAAAGGGCTCAGTCACCAAACCATCACAAAAGTAATCTCAAGCACTATTAAATTACATGAAAGGAGAAATAAGGGCTCAAAGGATCCTCATAGAGTCAATCAAGGATTCTCTCATCCCTTATGTAGAAAAGTTGAAGACATCTAAAGGAATCTATGACAAATTGGTGGAGTTGTTTTCTGTGAGCACTGCAGGGGAAATCATATCGTTAAGAACCGAGCTATACAAAATGAAAGTGTCAAGGGAAGAAGGGGTAGCCTCATATCTCATGAAGGTATCTCAAATTAAAGAGCAACTACGAGAACTTGGAGAAACAAGGTTTGATCCAAAGATGACCACCCTAGTACTCAATGCTTTACAAGATGAATGAACGAATTTTGTATCAAGCATCTATTGGAAGAAATGAAGCCCATGTTACCGAAGAAGTAGAAGAACCTGAAAAGAAGGAAACAAAGGAGGAAGTGAAATACCTTTATAATGATTGAAATAACCTCCTACACTTAGTTCTTTTCAATTTATAGGAGATAGCAGTTATGATGGAAAGGATCACAAGTATGATAGGATGCATTGTAACAAAAATTGAGATGCATCATCATAGAGGCATGACATCATCATAGAGGCATGAAAGAATATCCAAAGTAGAAGTTTATATGGTTGAAGTAGTCATCATACATGTTAGAAAGAAAATATCTCATGGCATCTTCATTAGAAGCATAGAAGGATAACTGAAGTAACAATGACGGAAGTAAGTCATCTAGCAAGATAGGAAGATAAAAGTTTGTCACACCCTAACATTATTAGAAAGAAGCATTTGCAAAATGAGCATCATTAAGGTCCTCCATTGGAATCTTTGTTAGAAGATTCACCTCTACTTAGAAGAAGCAAGTGATAGTCTACATTCCAGCTTGTGCGGGATCCATAGTTTAGAAGGATGATGGTATGATGACAAAGATGTGCAACATGTAAAGTTGGTTGAAGTACTTTCATCTTCAAGCAAGGAAAGGAAGCCACTAGAAGGAAGTCTAGATGACCAAAAGAAGGAAGATGTATGTATATATTTGATAGATAAAGTCATGTCCTATTATAGTTGCAGATAAAACGGTTGAATGCTCTATATCATGAGCATGATTAAAGAAAAAAGGACTCTTCCTTATGAATGATGCATGAAGGTATGAATACAATGTACCTTGAACTCATCTACATAATGACAAGATGAAATCAACATGATATGACCTCATGAAGAATATGAGGTGGTTGACAACTATGGTTCCTATGATGAAGGAACTATGTATAGAAGATCCTGAGGAAGCAATTGTTGATTTTTGTAGCATCAAATGTGTTCTAGCCACAAAATTTTCTGGAGAGGCTAGAATACATGTATTCTCCAAAACCCAGAAATTGTTTCTTGAAATTCCACATAGAGATGATTTAATTAAAATAATTAACTTTTTTTAAATGGTTCACTAAGTCTAAACTTAGGAAATCTGGTTAATTACAGGGTATTAATTAAATTAGGTCCGAATCTTCTTGTAGAAGACGAGGATCAACTCCAAGTTAATCTTAGCCATCGATTATGTTCTAATCCTGGCCGTTGGAGCTCCAACGAGAGATTATAAGGAGTTCGATATGGTTGGGCAAGTACACTTGAGCAGTTCGATTTTGCAAGATAATCAATTTCCTAAATAGCAGTTGTGAGTTGCCGGAAGTGATTCAGTAAAGTGTAAGCAGTGAGAGAGGGGTAAGGATGGTAGACTGGAGGAATTTTTCCAGATCCAGGGAGTGCAAGGCAGAGAAGATAGGGAGAGGTTGAAAGAGGCAACGCAGTGCCACACAAAGGCAGCGCAAAGCTTTAGAGGGAGTTCGAGATTTAGCTGGGAAGTCGAATTCTAGAGCCTGAAGTTGGGCTGTGAGACTGGAGGGCCAGAGGAGTGAAGTTCTAGATAGCAGGAGATTCTGGGAAGGAGGTGACGCAAGCCCCAGAGAAGTTGACGCAGATCTGCGTAGGTTGACACAGAGGCTGTGTAGAGCTAGCATGGGGCTAGTCATCTAGAGCCTGGATTAGATTCAAATCGTCAGACAGTGTGAGATTTTTCTCACTATCTCCTTGTTAGTTTTTTCTCACAGCCAGTTTGGGCATCCAACGATTTGTACTCAGATTACTACTGCATAATAACTATGTTGCACTTGTTGTGGGGACAGGGGGATGGGGGGACGGGTTTCCGGGAAGGCTAGAGTGCACCCCCAAATTTTCAGGCGACGACAAGTGCGACAACTAGAACATAAACATGAATCAACATGATAAATTAAAATATAAAAATTAGAACTGTTACTATTTTGAAATTCAAATTACAAAGTAAAATACTATAATGATAAATCTAAAGACTAAAGACTAAAGTCTAATACTAATAATATTTAATCATAATTGGGAATTGTGCATCGCAAAAGCAAATTTCGTCATCATTGCATAACTTAAGAAGTTCTATTAGTTTGTTACAAACTTACAAGTTACAACCTACAATCTATTACTGTCTAGTGTCTACATAATCATTCTATGATGCATGATGAATCATTTCAAAATTTAAGTTCCAGTTAAAGTGTAAAAATAAATAGTACTCAAATTTAATAAAGCTGTAAACATGAACAAGTCATTAAAATTTAAATATAAATCTCAAATTAAGAGTCTAGAAAACCATGGAAAAAATTAAAATAGTATAGCCACTAGCGTAGTTGCCAAATGGAAAAATCAAAATGTTTCAAGACAACAAAAAAGGAAGTATGAGTCAATATCCATAGTAGCATGAAGGCTAAAGCTACTCAGAGATTCATAACTTCTGCATCAAGTCTATTTGAAGATGCTTGAGCCTCACTATTTTATCTCCCATCATCATCAATACTTTGCAACTGCAACTCAATGTCACCTAACCAATCCTGTATGGACAAATGGCCCATCATCATCATCAATTTGTGAAGCATCCTCAAGATCTACATCCCACTGTGCTGCAGGTCCCTGTAAATAATTTGGAGTCTTCCTTGTAAGAAGGCAAAGATTGTTGTGCACAGAAACTAGTTTCTCCTCTCTTTTAGAGGTAAGCCTATTCCTCTTAATGGAGTGGATAAAGCTAAATGTAGACCAATTCCTTTCTGTAGTTGAAGAACTAGGAACCTGAGATAGTAAACACATAGCAAGAGTCCGTATTTCTGGTGCTTTGTCCCCAGACATCCTCCACTATCCACTGGGACTTTTTTGTGCCATACCCAACAAATCTTTCTTTGCAGCTCTAGAGAAAGTGGGGCTACTGAGCAATGCAAAATCAAGAAACTGTTCTCGAAATATGGTTGCTTGTTTTGATGTATACATATTTTCTATGGCATCAATAAAGCCTTGTTTCACTTCAGGGTCATCTATTGGTGGAACTCTGCCTTCCCTCTCCACATACCACTTTGGATTAAGTGCATAAGTGGCCATACGAAGAGGTGTGTTTAACCCATTCCATCTCTTTTCAATCAACATTTGGAGTTCATTAAATAAGCCCAAAGAGGGCTCCTTTGGCGAATGATACACTTGAGTTTTCCAATCATGATAACAATTGACTCATATATTTCCCCAAGGCAAGGGGAATCTAAATCTACATACCTGATTAGCTTCACTATTGGAGCAGTGAATGAGACAATGTATTTCACATCAACCCACCAATCATCATTCAACACCCACTGCCTTACTTTCTTTCCTTGATTTGTTTTGGTTTCCCACCATGCAAATCAAACTACTCAGAACTTATAACTGTGGCCTTTAAGGCATGTTGCCCCTCTAGCATGTGGTCACGAAGGAGATAGTAGGTGGCATACCTTGTATTTGTTGGTTTCAAGAACTCCTTTTTTGCATGAATTCTATAAATAGCTAAAGAGGCATGGTGGTTGCGAATGAACATTTGCACCTCTCTTGCATCCAAAATAATGCGAGTGATCCAAGAAATTTTACCAATGTCTTTGAGTGCATTATTTAAAGCATGCACACAACAAGGAGTCCAAAATAGATGTTTGTACCTACTTTGAATCATCAACCCTACACACCTACAAACTGGTGCAACATCTGTGATAACTTGAACTACGTTTGTAGGACCAATCTCCTCAATTGCATCTGTTAATACCTCATACTGAAAGGCTGCATTTTTCTTTCGAGTACATTCAATTGCCCTTAAGAAATATGGTCCAGTTGGAGAGGTGACAATGATGTTCAACAAAGGTCTTTGTTGAATATTTGTCCAACCATCCATGACGATTGAACACCCATATTCAACCCATGATTTTTTAAGGCCTTCCATCATCGCCTACATCTTTGTGACCCCTCTATCTAACAATGTTGTCCTCAATTTATTGTAACCAGGGAGTTGAAATGATGGACCAACACCAATGACTTTCTTTATTATCTCTTTGTATTGAGGGGAACAGGTGGCATTAAATGATATTCCATTGGCAAAGACGAATTCAGCCATTGCATCCTTAGCCTCATTCTTGCATTACATATTGAACCACTCTGCTACAACAACTTTGCTTTTCTTACTTGAACTAGATTTACTGGAACCTAAATCGATTGAATCTTTTTCTTTGATTTCTCTTTGAGAGTACTCTTCTTCTATACTTAAAATTTTGGGTTTTTTGAAGACAATAGAGTTGTCCTTCTCCATCTCTACAATGCCACCTGTGGTAGCCATGTGAAGTTTAGTAAGTTCAATTCTCTTTTCTAGTGGACAAGTGCATGCCTTTACTCCATCTCCAGGAATAGACAAAAGATGATGGTAAAACCTAGTGTAACTTCCCTTGAAATTATGACCACAAAGGTTGCATGCCCACTCCTCTGAACCACCACTGTTTTTCTTTTTATTCTTGATGATTTTTTTTGACAAACTGAAGCAAAGGTTTCTTGGTGTTGATGAAAACATAATTTTTTGTTGCCCCTGCTAATGTTTCACCCTCAGGTTGAGCAACCGCTGAAGTATTGTTGTCCATTTGATTTGTTTTTAGAGGTGAGGTTTGTAATTTAAAAATACAATAGATTTGTTTTAAAATTTTCTTTTTTAAAGAAAAAAATAAAAATATTAGACCATATCACTGGTTAAAGAACAAAAATAAAAATTTAAACTTACTTGGCAACCAAAACGCACTGTTGCTCCAAGTTTATTGATAGTTCCAACAAGAAACTCAAAACTCTGATAAAAAATTAAAAACACCCAAATTTTTTATCTTTTATGGGTTCTAGTGATGGCAAATAAATCATAAACTAAAGTTAAAATTTTTGCAGCCTTTTAACCTGTGCTTTTCTGGCTCAACTTCTGACTTTTGGCTGAAAAAACGCGAAAATGTGCTTAGCTGCTCACTGCTGAGCATGAAGGCTAGGCGTGCTGGGCGTGAAGTTTGAAGTTTTAACAACTGGGCGTGAAGGGCGTGAAGGTTGCTTGTTGTTGGGCGTGAAGGCTGCCCGAGAACACTGAAGCTTGCGTGAACCTTGTCGTGAAGCTTGCATGAACCCTCTCTAAAGCTTGCGTCCCTGAAACATTGGTGACTGCATGTGTGAAACATTGGTCACTGAACCCTCCTGCGTGCATGAAGAAATTTGAAAACCTACGTGCTTGAATCTCCCTGTCAGGTCTCACCCTGTCGGCGGCTGAACAACGGATGGTAAATGAAATCAATTGTTTTATGTTTTAACTTTTAGGTATGCGCTAGGGTAAATGATTTCATTTTTTATTTATTTACAATGATGAATTAAGTTTTTTATTTTTATATTTTTTTTTAATAAAAAATGAAAAATATAATATTTATTTTAACCTGTAAATTAAAATTATATTGGGGATGTCCAGGAGTCCCCAATTTATTGAGGGACGTTTTGGAAGTCCCCAAAAAGTCTCCGATTTTTCGAGGGACGGCTAGGGGACAACCTTGAAGTCCCCAAGTCTTCGATGGAGTCCTTCACAAATTTGGAACGTTTCCGACGAGTTCCAAAGTCCCCGGATCACTGGAATGGAGGAAATGTCATGAATTATGGTAGGGACAGGTCCTCGTGCAACATAGCATAATAATAAAACCCTCAACTGCTACACTGGTTTTCCCACATTGGGTTTTTCCGAGGACATTGTCCAAAAACAATTGTGTTGATGTGTGTGTTTATTTCTCTCCAGTGCAGTATTTAGTATCCGCAATATTTTATTTTGTGTAGGCTGCAGTGTATGAATTTCAGTATTTTCCGTAGAAAACTGCAACTAACTTGTTTAAGTAATTTAACAAGTGGGTGAAATATTATTAGTTTGCTGCAGTAGGAATCGTGTAACCGATTTTTCACATGGTGTTAAAGCACAGATCATGAGCAGAAGAGCTTAGTTGCAGAATGGAAGAGGGAGTTCGAAATTACTGTAGAGGTAGAAATTCGAAACCCCAGAGGCAGTGCAGTCCTTCGGCCAAGAGGTCGGAGTTTTGAGGAGAAGTCGATTTCTTTGAGTGAGTCGACAGAGAAATTCGATCTCCAGATCGAAGCTTTCCAGAGGCAGAAGGGAGCAACACATTTTTCCTTGTAGAGCAGATCTTCAGCTAGGACGCGGTTATTTTGCAACAATTACTGGTAGAAAAGCGTCAGTGGCAGAAACACATCATTCTAGAATCTAAATTAAAAGCAAAACATACTAGTATATTACTATATACTATATACTTGATACTGAAGTTTGAACACTAAAATAGTAAATTACTAAATTCAAAATTCATATAACTCAAAATATCAAACTCAAAAATAGTTGAGAGTGAGGAGTCAATTAGTAGTATGAGTTCATCAATATCTAGTGTCACAACTCAAAAGTTAAAACTGAAAAGTAAAAATGGACACTGAGGAATTTCATATTAATATGTGAATTTTCAATTTTCCTAAATTAAATGTTATTAAAAAAATTTGAAGGGGGACGCATCTCCCCTCTAAAGGGACGCCTAAAAGCAACCTTTTTGAGGGGGGATGCCCAGAAGCACCCATTTTGAGGGGGGGGCACCTAGAAGCACCCATTTTGAGGGGCGGCGCCTAGAAGCACCCATTTGGGGAGTCACATACCCCACACTACGGAAATGCACCTCTTGTGTCTCCCCATGACTCCCCAAAAGGGGTCTATGGGGAAACACACCCCTAGAAGTCCGCCCAACCCAGGTGTGTTGGGTGTGAGGGGTGCATGCACCCGACCCTGGGGGATGCGTCCTCACGGAACACTGCTGATAACAAGAAGGATTAGCTATGACATCTCCATGGAGAAGGTATGAAGACCTTGATATGTTGGAAAAGGAGAACCTTGGCAATGAATGTATTAGGGATGGATTCATACATGTGCAAGATGTTGATGTTGCAGAAACTGATGTCATGATGAAAGGCCATCATAAATAGGTAGCTTTGATTTAATGTTCATTTTTGTTTTTTGAGAAAACAATTGGTTGGGTTGAAACAGGGATATTGTAAAAGGGTTGTAGAAAGTCATGTACAACTAGTACTCATGAGATTGGATTGAAGATCTTGAAAGAAACATGACTTGGAAGAGGTAGCTATATGAAGGATAGCCAGATGTGGACAAGAAGGTCACTTCCCGATGAAGAGAAGGATGACATGACTATTGGTTCAACACTATGTTTTATTGAAGGGAAGTGATGGAGAAGGTGGCCGATGCCCTATGAAGAAGTTCTAAAAGAAGTTGGCTCCATGATGAAGAAGTTGAAGTTCGTCCATGATATGGCGATGCAAAAAGAAGGAGCCCTACAAGCAACTTATAGTACCATAATCTCCACCAAAGAGTAGATAACTGTTGTTGGAAACAAGTCCCTAGTTAAGAGGGAGCTTGGGTATATTCCTTTATAGGAATGAGTAGATCCTCCTTGGTTAAGAGGGAGAGATAGACACATCATTCTTGTCTTCATGTTACAAAGAAAGAATGGAGGATTGGGTAAGTATCCAAATTTCGATACTCTTTGAGGATGAGGTAAGGCATCCAATATGCAAGAGTAGTCAAAGAGGAAATTCCACGAGGATGTGTAAATCCAAGATGGGAATGGTCCTAGGACATACCTTGCGAACATTCAGATGGGGTATGTGCCTTGAGATACAATGATGAAGGTGTCTTTAAATCATTGGTCTCCCCAACATTGTGCTCTAATCTAGTGGAGAGATAGAGCTATTAGTCAAGGCCTTGCTATGTGACATTCTT
Organism: Pinus taeda; assembly: GCA_000404065.3. Lineage (NCBI taxonomy): Eukaryota > Viridiplantae > Streptophyta > Pinopsida > Pinales > Pinaceae > Pinus > Pinus taeda. Next base: position 65,074 of record APFE030895205.1, read on the forward strand.
GGTTGATATGATGAGATGCACTGATATAAGCTGATAAGATAGCTTATAAGATGGCTTACAATCCAACTCTTCTTATGAGAATTATTCAATATGAGAATGTCCAAGTACCATGTATGTATTATGAATGCCTCCCTAGTTAAGAGGGAGTGTTGAATTATGTAACTAGGTTCGGTCTTCATAAATATCAAATGTACTTTTGATTCTTGTATATTGTAAAAAGAAAGAAAAAATATTATTATTATTTTTGTAGCATGGGTTTCATGCTCAAGGTCAATTTATTTGTAGGTCAAGCACACATTGAGTGCTTCTAGGGTTTGTCATAGTGTCAAGAAGTCAATTGAGTCATTGTCATATATGAAAGATCCAATTGGGCACTTTGTGTTAGGTAAAAGAAATTTATTTAGAGTCAAAAGAGTTAAATGTCCTCCAAGACCAAATCAACCTGCATAATGTGAAAATTCCTAATCGTCAAGGAACCCCTTCTACAACAAATCTAAATCTACTTCACCTACTTGATTTTAATTACATTCATCAAGTTATTCTTATGAATACTGAAGCAAATTACTTCTGCAACCTACACTACTTAAATTTGATTACATGAAACAAGGAAACTGAGCAAAGTACAAGATACATAGGACACAATTATTTTTGGACAAAATAGTCCCTGAAAAAACCCAATATGAGAAAATCGGTGCAGCAGCTTTGGGGTTATTTTATTATGCAGGAGAAAAGTTTGAATACGAATTTAGGATGCTCAATTAGCAATGCTTTACAGAGAAAATACTAGACAAAAGATTGGTGAAATGATCTGACCCTGTCACTAGAGAATCAGTGACTGATCCTTCAGCTCTGGAGGCTCTGTGTCACCTTCTGATGGCCTCTGCGTCAAACTGCGTCACCCTGGGCAGCTTCTGTGTCAACCCTCCTGGGTATTACGTTGCCTCTTTGCTTTGGATTCGTTGCTGGTTGAGAAATCAACTTTCTTGCCTCTAGTCTCACACCCTGGCTTGCAGTGATTGAACTTTGAATTCCCTCGGCAGAAACTCGACTTCCCCTCACTGACTGCGTTGCCTTTGTGTCATCACTACGTAGGCCAGCGTCAACCCTCCTTTAGACGTCTTTTTGTCCTCTCTTTGCCTTGTATTCTCCAGAAATTCCTTCTCCCAGATTCTCACTGCCCCTCTACTGCAAGATCTCCCCAATCGATTTTCCTCCTGAGAACTTCTCACCTTAGAAAATCAATTTCCTCAATCTCTCTATGTGTCTCTAAATGAACCCCAAGCCTCCCTCTTATACTTTTTTTGTTGAGACTTCAATGATCGAGATTAAATCTCTAATCAACGATTAAGATTAAATGTGACTTGATCCGTCTTCTAGATCATTCTCACCCATATTTTTATTAATACCCATTAATATTTTAATTTTCCTAAGTTTAGACTTAGGAACCCCATTTAAATATTAATTATTTTAATAAAATACAACCTGGGTGGAATTTCGCCAAACGGTTTGTGGGTTCTTTAGAACTCATGTGCCTTAGCTTTTCCACCAATTTTCGTGGCTAGAGCATATCCGATGCTACCAAAAACTAACACTCCCTCTTAGCGAAGAAAGTGCTCTAGCAACAATGTCCAACGACATGTTGCTCTGTCTTTGAAGCATCTCCTTTTCACATTGTTGCTGCCACCAACATTGTGGTCCTGTTGCTATTTTAATACCCATTAATATTTTAATTTTCCTAAATTTAGACTTAGGAACCCCATTAAAAATATTAATTATTTTAATAAAATACAACCTGGGTGGAATTTCGCCAAACGGTTTGTGGGTTCTTTAGAACTCATGTGCCTTAGCCTTTCCACCAATTTTCGTGGCTAGAGCATATCCGATGCTACCAAAAACTAACACTCCCTCTTAGCGAAGAAAGTGCTCTAGCAACAATGTCCAACGACATGTTGCTCTGTCTTTGAAGCATCTCCTTTTCGCACTGTTGCTGCCACCAACATTGTGGTCCTGTTGCTATTTTAATGCTACCCATGACTTTGCCGCTGCCACTGCCACTGCTGCATTTGTACTACAACTCCCTCTGCATTTGTTGCTAACACCGCCACTGCTAGCTCTGCACTGCGTCATTTTCCAATTGCTACTGTTCAACAATGGAAAAGCATCCAAAATTTCTGAAATAACTGCGTTCAACATAATACCATGAATGTTGGAATTTGATTGCTACTATTCTCTGACCCTCTAAACGTTCTGCGCGACTACTGACTTCTGCATTGTGCCATCTGCACTGCTGCCAACCTTGTTCTGTGTTGATCAGTTCCTGGTCTCGGGCTACTTCATCTATCCTTCAAACAATCCACTGCATCATCTAACACTAAGTTCATGTCGCTACTGTTGAATCTCGGGCTCCTGTAGCGAGGAATTGATACTAGAGGTGGACTCCTCAAGGATCCTGCCCACATGTAGTCCTCCCGACTATAGCTCAATATCGCCCCATTTCCCTCCTGGAGATGCGTGGGCACTCATGGCAAACTCATCTTCGTCAATCTTTGATGGAGCAACCTTAGGATCATGTTTCTCACCCTTATCCTTTTGCTTCAAAGGACATTAGGATGCAAAGTGGCTCATCTCGCCACAACTAAAACATTTCACCTTCGAAATGTCCTTCTTTTTCTTCTGCTTCTGCCGTCCCTTTGATGGTAGAGCTGCGTTCTCCTCCTCCTCCTTGGTCTTCGTGCCACTCCCATTGTTGCCGTTGAAGTTGACCTTTACGAGGTCCCTCTGTAGTTCCCCTATTGAAGGGCTGCCCACATCTCCTCCCATGAAGGTAGTCTTTCCCTGCCCAATATGCCTTGGACGAACAATTGCCATTCATCCGGGACTCCATTCAGGGCTATCCTTACAATCGTGGTATGCTGAGGAGTGGACCCCACTGCAGCAAGCTAGTCTCTGGTGTCCTGAAGACGTTGTAGATAGGAGTTAACTCTTTCTCCCTTCTACATCAATGTCCACTGCATCTTCTATTCTAGGTACATCTTTTGCTGTTCAGAAGAGCCTTCATATAGTGAAGACAAGGCTTCCAACATCTCTCGGGCTGTATCCTTGCCCTGCAAGTGTGAGACCACATGATCTCTAACTCCATGAGGAATGAGCCTCTTTGCGTTCCCCTGCTCGACCTTGTACTTCTTCCTTTGATCATTGTCAGCAAGAACAGTCACAACACTCTTGACATAGGCTTCGAGATCGTATTCTTCCAGAACAACTAATATTCTGGTCTTCCGTATGACATAGTTGGAAGCTCCTTCCAACCTGTCATGATCTCTGAGCCCATGTGATGCCATCTCACCCAATTGACTGCTCAGTTGCCCAGCAAGTGAGAAATTCAATCTTTTTGGCAAAAAGTTATCTAAGGAGAAAATTCCCCTTCTATGTGTCTTTGCTCTTTTCTAACAGATTTCAGCTCCAGTAGAAACTGCGCCCTTCAAGCACTGTGTTGGGGCTCTGTGTCACTCCCTATTCGTCTGCAAACTCATGAATTGGAAATCGTACCTCTCTGTGGACTTTCTCAGAGAGAGATTTCCTCGGAATCTCTCCTTCCCGCCAATGACTGTGGAATCCCTTCAAGGGGATTCGAATTACTGCCAAGTGCAGCTTTTGGCCTCTGCTCAGCGCTGGATTTGCTCTTCCCTGTTTCAAAATCAATGCTCTGATACCATGTGAAAAATCCTAATCCTCAAGGAACCCCTACTGTAGCAAATCTGAATCTACTTCACGTACTTGATTTTAATTACATTCATCAAGTTATTCTTCTGAGCACTGACGCTGTTGGGCACTGGATAAACCAATGCTCACCATGTGTTTCGCAACATGGACTAATTGCCTCTCGTGGATCCTTATCTTTGGTGATGCGATTGTTGACTAACACTTGTGGGTTTTAGTCTAACGACAATCGTGATTCCCAACACGTGGTATCAGAGCGTAGGTCACGAGTCCGACTTGCGTTGGGGGGGAGTTTGTTGGGCATTGGATAAACCAATGCTCATTGTGTGTTTCGCGACATGGACTAACCGCCTCTCGTGGATCCTTCTATCTGGTGATGCGATCGTTGACTAACACTTGCGGGTTTTGGTCTAATGACAATCGTGATTCCCAACAAAAGCAAATTACTTCTGCAACCTACACTACTTAAATTTGATTACATGAAAGAAGGAAACTAAGCAAAGAACAAGATACATAGGACACAATTGTTTTTGGACAAAATAGTCCCTGGAAAACCCAATATAGGAGAACCAGTCTAGCAACTCCGAGGGTTTATTATTATGCAGGAGAAAACTATGATTACAAATCTAGGATGCTTAACTAGCAATCCTTTACAGAGAAAATACTGGACAAAACACTGGTTAAATGATCTCACCCTATCACTGGAGAATCAGTGATTGATCCTTTAGCTCTGGAGGCTCTGCGTCACCTTCGGATGGCGTTTGCATCAAATTGCGTCACCCTGGGTAACTTTTGCGTCACTCCTCTTGCGTGTTCCGTTGCCTCTCTGCTCTCGATCCTCTGCTGGCTAAGAAATCGACTTTCTTGCCTCCAATCTCACACCCTGGCTTCCGAGAGCTGAACTTCGAGTTCCCTCAACAGAAACTTGATTTCCCCTCATTGAATGCGCTTCCTCTGCGTCAGCACTGCGTAGGTTAGTGTCATCCCTCCTTTGGACGTCTTTTTGTCCTCTCTATGCCTTGTATTCTCCAGATATTCCTTCTCCCAGATTCTCACTGCCCCTCTGTTGCAAGAGCTCCCCAATCGATTTTCCTCCTGAGAACTTCTTACCTTAGAAAATCGATTTCCTCAATCTCTGTGTGTGTCTCTAAATGAACCCCAAGCCTCCCTCTTATACTTTTCTCGTTGAGACTTCAACGACCGAGATTAAGTCTCTAATCAATGGCTAAGATTAAAACATGATTTGATTCGCCTTCTAGATCATTCTCAACTATATTTTTATCAATACCCATTAATATTTTAACTGTCTTAAGTTTAGGCTTAGGAACTTCATTAAAAATAATAATAATTTTAATAAAATATAATCTTGGTGGAATTTCACCAAACGGTTCTTGGGTTCTTTAGAACTCATGTGCCTTAGCCTCTCCACCAATTTTCATGGCTAGAGCACATCCGATGCTACCAAAAACTAACACATAAGATAATATGGCCTAAGCAGAGAGAAGTCGACCTCATGAAGGGTTGTTTGACCTCCATAAGAAGCCTATATATAGAGAAGAACTCGACCTCATCAAGATGTATCCATCCAAGTTCGATATAACACAAGAAAGACAAGTATAGCCAACGAAGAAGAGGAAAACAAGAGGAAAGCTAAAGCAAAGTTTTTGGAGAACTGTTTTAGGGCTAAATTTCTCACACATGTGAAAAGGAATTAAGGCATCTCTAAATTGCAGCAAGACCCAATTACAGTCACATCAAGGAGCCAAATATAGTGTCAAGAAACATCAAGATTGAAGGCCGAATCATCAAGGAAAGAGAAGCTTTGCAAGTGAAGGAAGAAGGAGATCAAATTCACCATCTTTTCTCACACATGCCAAATTAGGGTTTCTGTAGCAGAGGCCAAAAATTGGAGTCCTGAAACGACAACTGAATTTCTGAAGAAGAGGCCAAAATCTAAAGTCTTGAAGCATGTTGACTTGGGGTTGAGTTTGTGAGAAACAACTTCATCAATAAGAGGTTGACTTGGTCTTGGAGGGGTCTTTGAAAAGGGTCTTAGGGCTTAGACTTCGTCATTTGAAGATTCTATACGAAGAGAAGAATTCTTGTGGGTTTTCCTCTCAAGAGGAGAGGTTTTAGCGCTGGCTAGCAACCTATATTTTGTGCCCTCTTGTCTCATTGATCTTCATAGTTTGGTAGTTGTTTGATGAAAAGAACACTATAATAATCAAGTAAAGAAGAAGCTAACTACAAAGTACATCAAGTGAAGTAAAAGAACATTACAAGCAGTTATCAAAGTTAGAGAAATCACCCTAATTTAGCTAACCATGATTTCTCAACAGTCTCTAGAAACAATGAGGAGATTTGAGAAGTTGGAAAGCTTGTGATGGCCTGCTCTATGATTGAGACACAAAATTCTTTGAGAAGTCTTGTGGACCTGAGGTATGATCGAAATTCTAAGCCTAATCAGTGACGTGCGAAGTTCTGAGACTAGAATATATATATATATATTTTCAAAGTTGCACTATGGACCTGCGAAACCATGTGGAATGTCACTATGCGGTTGAAGCAAAGTCTGTGAGTAAGGCCGTGTTAAAACACACACACACACATATATATATATCTTCAAAGTTGCACTATGGATGTGCGAAACCATGTGGAATGTCACTATGCGGTTGAAGCAAAGTCTGTGAGTAAGGCTATGTTAAAACCATGATTGGTAGCATCCAAGCTGCCTTAGATATAAGTTCTCTCTGATATCCGAATTATTGACAAGATGGAGAAAGGTTCAGAGCTTGTATACCTTTGTGAAAAGAGCAGGTCCGAGTCTCCCTATGTGACACATATTTGATTGATCGAAAGGGTGATCGAGTTGTCTCATCATTGACCAAGCAACTATGACATGATCTGAGGCTTATTATTGTGGCTAGTTTGAGCTCGGTGATATGATTTAACTCTTGTGGTGTAGCCTTGTAGTGTTAATGTTCAAGAGGAAAGAATTTTTGTGGTGATTCATGCAAGCTATCTCTGTGGTATTCTTATCTCCTGTAGAAATATGGCGAGCTCGAAAGTTGACCTTTGATGAATCAAATTGAGATTCCTTAGGTTAGACGATTTGACTAATGAAATTTGTTTGAAGGCTAAGGTTATTGTTCTAATCCTTCTTGATCCGAGACTGTGGCATAGGTTGGATATCTCTGTGATGAAGCCAAGTTACCGTGATAGACTAGAAATCTATATTTGTGAGTCAAGATCACTGTTTGTAAGACGATTGTATTTATATTGACTTGTTCAAAGCTACTATATTTCTGAAGTTTGATAACATCCAAGTCTAAGGTGATCTCTATGGAAGCCGAATTCTCCAACTGAGGTTAAGGTTCTATACATAAAAGAAGATCGAAACCCTCATTGCAAATAAGGCCGACTTGATTGATCTAAAAGAAAAGGAGCCGATTCTCCCATGATCCAACGCTGTGTCACCTGGTTCAGAAGGAAAGTTGAAGATCACGGTAGCCCGAAGATCGACAAGAAAAATTGTGACTTTGAGGCCTTTGGAAAAGGTTCTCCTATTATGTCTCTTGACCAGGGCCAAACTATTTAAATAAGGCTGAAAATCCTAGGCATAAGGAATCATCATTGTCGATCTAAAGATGATCCGAGGTTGTCATTGATGTCAACCCAAGCAAAACCAGGGGCTACCCTGATCTTGGAAGGGAATTTTGTCTTGACAACTTACTCTATTTAGAGTCAAGGATCATCTAGATAGATTCTACTCGTCGAGATGTTTCCGTTGATATATGGCACGACAAGTAATTCTTCACGGTTTGAGAGATATTCATGTTTGAAGTTAGTAACCCCAGTTAGTGGGCAAAAACCCTATTGGGTTGTGGCATGGCACTCATAATTGGTTTTGGTCATTGAATAGTCATTAATTAATAATTTTTTTTAAGCTCCTAAAATCCCTCCAACATTCTCTATAGAAGCCCTCTCAACTCTATAAAAAGAAATCTCATATATCCTCCAAGTGTAGTGATTTGGCATTTTCGTTATAACTTCATTTCTGCGAAGTCTTAGAATCTGAAATTAAAACCCATTTGATTCACAATCCCGATGAACATTGTGACCGAATTTCAGATCTTGGTTCGCTATATTTTTGGAGATATGATCTGTGGAAGTTAGGGTTTTTGCAGGTTGTTGAATTTCATCTCAAAGAAGTGACCTTGGGAAAATTGTCATAACTCTATCTCTGAGAAGAGGATTGGAATTCTGTAAAAAGTGGCGAATAGTGCATGGACTATAGTTTTATGTGTATCATTTTCAGAGCCGAAGGAGAAAACAGTGATACGTGGCATGTCGTACAAGTTCGCTCTACTGAACTAGTCCATAATTAGGTCATTGTGAGAGATTGGGCATAACTTTGTCTTCAAAAGTCCAAATCGGGTTAGACCTATGGCATTGGAAAGAAGACTTAGAGGGCTTCTACAAGACCGAAGATCACATGTTGGGGATTATCGTAGAGATACATCAGATTAAATATCGTGCTCCTAGAAGGCAAGAAAAACTAGATCAAGTGTTGTCAAGGGGTGCAAAGGACTAGACTTTCTAGGGCAGCAAAGAGCAAGGTGCAACAAAATGATGCAACAGAGGTAAGCTATAGGTAAGTATCTTCTGTATATGCATGTTCATCTCTTAATTGCATTAGGTTCTTTGTAGGATGAGGTAAGTTTTGCTATTATCATGTCATGGGTATTTTCTTGAAGACTTTTTGCAGGTATTATATATTCATCAAGAGAAGACTCAATGCATAATCTAATGTTTTGAAGAGTGAGAAAGGGTAGCATGACAAGAGCAACAGTCAAGGTGCAGAACAACAACAAGAAGTTCACCACATGAAGTCTTCAAGTGGGAAGCACAATGTTGCACGAAGCGCCCCCACCCCCCCC
>APFE030895210.1:7447-22436 GCA_000404065.3 Pinus taeda
AAATCTAATAAATGCAATTATACATCAGTCAGGAAGGATATAACTCAACATCAATCATTACAAAGACAATGAGAGTGGAACCATAATGATAGTCATCTATTATTAATAATCAACAAAGGAGAACACAACCAGAGTCCTGGCGTTGAGTCCTCCTTTGGTTGGGTGCTCAGCTACACAAGTCTTGCAAAGCTTGAAGGGATGGGGAACAAGCCTCTCTCTCTTTAGTGACAAGATCTCCTCACTTAGGTTAAGCCTTATGGACATAAAGAAGGCTCTTGCAACTCTAATCTCTTGATATCTTCCTTTCAGCACCAGTATTACCACCACTACTAGCTTGCTCAAGGCATGGAGACAAGATTTTATAGATGAAAAAGGAAAAGATAAGATCAATCACAACAATCATGGATTTGGCTTCATCACTTGGAAACTTCCATGGAAGGGTGGCAAACTACTTCCCATTCAAGGAGATTCGAAGCCAAACCATCCTCACCTAGCATAGATTCAGTTGGTGAATGAGTTGGAGAGAACTTTCGGAAGTTTATTTGTTAAAAAATTTGCCCAAATAGGTTGCCATGATTGCAACTCTAGGACAGAGCGCTAACTAGCGTGCCCTCTTTGGAGGATTTTCCCCATTGGCGCAGGAAGAACACAGTGAATCCGCGCTAATGTAAAAAGGGCTATTTTTATGGGCAAGCTGCAGGAGATGTCTTCAAGGCATGCGAAGCTCATATTCAGAGGGGAATGATGCAAGTGGTTTCAAGTCTTGTCACTTCTCACAAGTCCCGGAATGAGTCCTCTAGGGTGCAGGAGAGGGGTAACAGGGATGGTGACAAACGGTGACAAATTACTGTGTAATAGATTCCCCCTAAAGCATGAGGCTCGAGAGAGAGAGGGTTGAAATGCTTTACAAGAACATGTGTGACACAAAACACGGCCGCTGGAGAACCTGTGAAAAGAAGTACAACTGATATCTCAAGTACATGATATATGTGGTATGGGCATAGCCATCTGTAACAGAGTATATAAAAACTGGATCCCAGGCATGGACGCAGCCATCCGATGAGGATCAATGAATGGACTCAGGTATGGTCGCAGCCATCCAATAAATGAGTCATGTAGTGATTACAATAATCCACAAAATGCAACCCGGATCTCAATATACACAATCCGGGGCCTTGCGCTCCAACTCGACCCAAACATAGTACAAGTTCAAGCATGTGAATACAGGAGTTGAAGTCGAACATGCGAGAACATTGTCTAATTACCAGTCAATGATGAAAATTGTTAACAGACGCGAGAGGTACCACCAATAATGATGATGGTCCTCAAGGCACTATAGGTACAATCAACGGCGTGTGAATCAATGAGCCGGTGTCAAACACCCGTAGAATCACTCGATCGGAGGCCAATAATGAAAACCTCGTGTCGAACATGAAGAGCCTGCCATTGAGGCATGCAGGCCCTAAGGCACCTGAAGGAAGTCTCTAGGTCATCTTCCTGGATAATGAGCTGAAGTCGATAGGAAGTGATCTTGATCAAAGGTGGGCCATAATGTTTCCCACATCATTGACACGAGACAGAGAGGGATAACATGTTTTGTGTGAGATATCATAGGGAGGTTGAGTATTCTGCAGAGGTCAACTTCTCTTGAACATATCGGTGGCACAACAGTGGCTTTAGCAGTATTTTATGTCAAATGATCAGGGGTCATAACGACAAGACGATGAGCAGATGAATGGTCAAACAGGATAACCCAAACCCATGGAGGCAAGTGTGAAAAAATATGACATGTCCCCACCCAGACACAAAAGCCGAGAGGTGCCATGTTCAAGAGCGACATATTGCCAACTCGACAATAATTATGGTTCCATTTCCCCACCATTTCTGGCGAGTACCCTGGTTATTTTTAACAATCTTGACGGAGATAGCATATGCTTGACAGGATCCGATGTCATCAGAGTTTAACAAGTATGACAAAGGAAAAACTCGGTGAATTTTCATGTTTAGAGAGTTTGAAAAGGAAGCAGAAAAGAAAACTCCAGGGGGGGTCCTTTTTCGTAAAGTTGTGTCTCCCGAGCCCGAAAAAAGTATAAAACAATGCTCGAAAGAACTACCCAATCATTACAATCGAGGATTACTTTTCATATGTAGTGACACCGACCTGAAAAAGTAAAAAAGCGATCGATATCACGTCGTTTCGTAACCATTAACGAACCTGAAACGACAAGGGTTCGACAATCTTTTCAATTTTAAATGATCGGAAAAGAGTTTAAAGACGACCGCCTCTCGTTTCTTTTTAACGAGTCAAGAGGAATAACTCGGCAATATTTTCATCTTTAAACGGTCAGAAAAGAGCTGAAAGAAGACCTCTATTTTTATTCTCTTTAACGAGTCAAAAAGGGAAAAAATACTCGGCAACCTTTTCATATTTTATGAGTTAGAAAAGAGCTTAAAGGTGACTCACGTATGGGTTCATTTTTACACAAGCTTGAACCATGGAGAACTCTGCTTGGATTTGGTTTCATGTTTACACAAGCTTGAAACGAAAAAATATGCTAGTTATAAGTTCACATGCCCCCAGCATAATGACGCAAAATGAGGTACATGCCCCCCAAGCTTCATTGCATTCAACAAAGTGGATGGAATGAAGGTTCACTCTCGAGATCTTGGAAAGACTCGACTTGTATTTTACGAGATCTTAATCAAGAAACTCGATCTGGAAAGGGAGTTGTCTCATTTTTTAATGAGGTTGACACATTAAAAGAACTATCCTCATAACCCTTGTTTCATTTTTTAACGAGCTTGACACAAGATCAGTAACTATGCTCGGTAGAATGTTTCGTTTTGTAACGAGGTCGCCACAAGATCATAACTATCCTCGGTACACCTAATTTCATTTTTTAAGGAGCTTGACATAGGAAAGTGAACTATGCTCCACCCAAACTTCATCATAATGAACAGGAAGTTGGGGCTTCCAAGAGTGGCTCTCCCGTTGGGAGGTCAACATCTTGGAAGTTAGGACCCAATGCCCCCAGGACACTATGCACGATAGCGGCATCGCTGGATACAGGTATGGGATAGGTGGCCACGTAGTTGATTTGCGGGGTGGCAGATACAACTGGTGGATAAAAACTAGGAGGGGATGAAAACTGCACAGGAGGTATCGGGGGACTATCGAATGAAAATTGATCGATAGTCACCATTCTTCCATCGTGTGGAAAGCAAACCACACGAAAAAGTGAAGAGACAAGGGCCCCCATAGCATAAACATAGTCGCGACCAAGGAGAAGACTGAAATCTAAAACACCTTGGGTAACCAACACGTCGATATAGACGGTTTTACCTCCTGAAGTAATAGGGAACTTCGGGAGGACTCCTAGAGATGGACAGGCTCCTCCGTCGAAAGCCAACAGATTCTACGTGACCAGCCCGAGCTGCGGGGAACCTAAAGCTTTCCAAGTAGTGTACGACATAAGACTGACCAACGCACCTTCATCCAGAACAGTGCCAGGTACTGCCTTAGCACAGGCAAGTACCGTAATCTGGAAAGGAACATGGGATGGAAGGCAGAAAGTGGTCAGGTGACTCCAATCAAAGGAGATGGCCAAACTACTTGGTGGGGGAATCGTATGATCATCCCCATGCTCCATAGGAACCGAAGAGGGACTTTCGGGAGCAGCTGGGATAGGAGAGTCATTTCCGGACTCAGGGGAATCTGAGTAGATGAGAAGAACATGGGAATTACGCCCTTCTAAAATAGAGTGATCAGGTGGTGAACTCGAGTCGACACTCTTTCCGACCAATAGTTGGTCTAGAACAGGCTAGGCAGAGCCAGGTTCAAGAAGAGGAGGTTGGACAAGAGAGGAATTTTAACCAATCTCGTTGTCAGTAGGGGGATGATCTGCAGCTACAGAAAGACATTGATATCCAACGGGGAGTTGGGGTGAGGGAGCCGCGGGACTTTCCAAGATGTCTGAAGCTTTATCCATGAACAGACAAAGGTGAAGGGGATGATTGCCTTCACAAAGACTACAAGGGATTCGAATCTTCCCTTTTCCTTTACTATTCCCAACTGATAGGGTAGCATCACTGTTAGATTCAGAGGGCGATGAGGGGTGGGCCGGATCGTGGGACCATACTTCTAAGACCCTGGGAATGCCAGGACAATCGCGAAGAAGGTGGTCCAACTTCAGGTGTACTCGAGGGGGTAGTTGCGCTTTTAGCCTCTCCTTTGAGAGCCTTCTTCTTCTTTGTCTTCTTCTTCTTCTTCTTAGCCACCTGGTTACTGGAATCAAGACTCTCACCAAGCGAAGTAGAAGATGAGGACGTAGAAGTGGGCGTAGAAGGGGAGGGGTCCACCTTAGAATAAACATGAGGTTGTTCAGGTGGAGGGACTGATTGATCAGTAGGTGAGACGGTAGGGACCAGAGAGGTTGAGAACAAGCAAACAGGCAACCCAATAGTTAACCCTGGGAGGGACAACGTTGCCATGTAAGGAGCACCAACATTCCCGAGAGGAGGGAAATGACTAGGATTCCCGTCAGGGGGGGAACTTGGGTTGGTGAACCTCGAGAAAGTTGCCATCAAGAACGAAAAAAAACCTACTCAAGCTAATGCGAACAAGACCTAACCGAGTAAATGTGAACACGACCGAATAAATTTTAAGACAAAGGAACTGAACTTGACCTTTTTGTGTTTTAAGAGTCGAGAAAAGGACAAAAAGGTGACTCTAGTCGCCTTCGAATGTTTTGTGAGCCCGAAGTGACAAACTACTCAAGTGAGCCTTTTCTTTTAAGGAATCCAAAAAGGATCAAAAGTGACTACTCTAGAGAAACTAGGCAAAGGGTTTACCAAACAATCTATAAAACTGCTTGTACACCTTGGCAATCATATGAAAACCAAGGACTTTTCGTACTGCAGTCAATCTTCCCGAATGTTGTGTTCGGTGCGTTACGGCTTGTAAGGCAGCAGACACAGCTTCCTATGGATCAAGGATGATAACCTAGTGGAGTCTCCCCATATACTCGACGGTACGTGGGAGCACAAGTCTGTACTAGACCACAGTTGAGTCACAAAAGCAGGAATCACCCAACCTTGAGTGAAAACAAAAGTGACTAGGTTTAACAACGCCGGAGCACGTCTCTAGCCTAGAACTCTAGAATGTGAGCATTATGTTCCAATGCGTTGTTAGATTGATTCGATTTATTTTAAAGTTGATCTTATGTTAGGTTTCGGTTTTCAGGTCCTACCGTATGTAATCTCTCAAAATTCCTTAAATGCAATCTATATGCCAAAACATGTCATTTCATTCGATGAATGATAATTACGAGAGAGTTGAAGAGCTTTCATGCAAACAAAATGATTACAAAACAACAAAGAACTTCCCTAATGCAGCTAATGGAAATTAACAAACTTTTCTTTAATATCACTAATCACTAATCAAAATGAAAAGCTTCTAATTCTCATTAACTAATACAAAGCAAAAGAAAATTTTCTTTTTGATGATAGCAAAATGCACTAAACAACTTTGAGAAATGACAACAAACAAATTCCGTTCAATACAAGCACATTTAGTTCCCTAATCACCAAGCAAACCTCCAAAGAACGAGAAAAGTCCCAAAAACACCAATGAGCCGTGTAATCTAGGCTCAAAGTGAGGTGAAGCGGAATTCAAGTGAAGACAAAGCAAGTCACTCAAATAACACAACAAAATGATTCACAACTACCAAGCAAGTGCAAGGGAGCAATTAGAGAGTCGACTGGACCAATAGAAGACCAAAAACACCTAAGGGAGGCTCGACACACAAAGCCACTAGATTCCCTAGGGCTAGAAATGTGAAATCGATAGAAGAAAGCAAACACCCAAAGGGTAAAGGTAATCCATGCAATTGTAATCTATGCACAATTCACTTGAAAAGTGTGCAAATGTAATCTATGCACAAATGAGAATTATAATTATGCAAGTGTGATCTATGCAAGAGAATTCTCAAACACAAGATGATTCTAATGTAATCTAAGAACCAATAAAGTGCAAATCAAGAAAATTGGGTGAGATTTCCAAAGATCAAAAAATAAAAACACTCAAAGGTGATTAACACTCATACACAATTGTGAAAAGACTGAGAAAAACCTCCAAGTAATGACCAAAGGAAATAAAATTAAGAATTTCTCAAAAGAGAGACTCAAAACCAGTGAAACAAGACTCCAACACACTCAAGCAGTCGAAAAAGATGTGGCAAGATACAAATCCAAGCTCAAAAGGCTGGCAAACAAGTGAACTGGAAAGGTTAACAGGCCTGGCGCGATTGTCAAGTTGTAACTCACGCTACAAAGGGATTGGCGCGGGTTGTCAGTTAGCAACATGCGCCAACTGCGCGACTGTCAGAGGAAAAGTCACACTAATAAAGTTTGCCAAGTCAAAAAGAAAAACAAGCGGTCCAAAGCTTGGCTTACAGTATCTAGGCGAGCCAGGAAGCAAGAGGCAGCAAGAAATTCAATCCAGAAATCTATCCAAGCAAGCAAACAAGAGAAAACCAAAGAGGCAAGACAAACTCCAAGTCGTTCAGTCCATAAACCAAACCAGAGATTGACTGAAGTGGCTTTGATCTACTTCACTAATGCAAAACAATAGTGTTTCAAAGGCTATCTGGCCATACTTCAGGCTCCGTCTAAAGTTTACAAATCAAACAACAAGATAACTCCCCAGCGGAGTCGCCAAATTGGGGAGAGGTAAATCCCCTCTACGGATAGAGGCGATCCCTACTAGCCTAGAACGGGTCTAGCAACAATCAAACAATGCTACCACGCAAGTCCCTAATTGCAAATAAAAGGTAGGTGATGAAGACCTACCTAGATTCCAACGCTATTGTTCGTAGAAGAGATGTCGCCCTCGCTCCTTTGCTTTGGCCGGTCACAGTCCTCCACTATCTCCGTTAATGGACACCTGCACACAAAGGGAACAACACAAACACAAGCATGAAATCTAATAAATGCAATTATACATCAGTCAGGAAGGATATAACTCAACATCAATCATTACAAAGACAATGAGAGTGGAACCATAATGATAGTCATCTATTATTAATAATCAAAAAAGGAGAATACAACCAGCGTCCTGACGTCAAGTCCTCCTTTGGCTGGGTGCTCAGCTACACAAGTCTTGCAAAGATTGAAGGGATGGGGAACAAGCCTCTCTCTGTTTGGTGACAAGATCTCCTCACTTAGGTTAAGCCTTATGGACACAAAGAAGGCTCTTGCAACTCTAATCTCTTGATATCTTCCTTTCAACACCAGTATTGCTACCACTAGCTTGCTCAAGGCATGGAGACAAGATTTTATAGATGAAAGAGGAAGGGATAAGATCAATCACAACAATCATGGATTTGGCTTCATCACTTGAAAACTTCCATGGAAGGGTGGCAAACTACTTCCCATTCAAGGAGATTCGAAGCCAAACAATCCTCACTTAACATAGATTCAGTTGGTGAATGAGTTGGAGAGAACTTTCGGAGGTTGATTGGTTAAAAACTTTGCCCAAATAGGTTGGCGCGATTGCGACTCTGGGACAGAGTGCTAATAGCGCGCCCCTTTTAGAGGATTTTCCCCATTGGCGCAGGAAGAACACAGTGGCCCCGCGCTAATGTAAAAAGGCCTATTTTTATGGGCAATCTGCAGGAGATGTCTTCAGGGCATGTGAAGCTCATATTCAGAGGGGAATGATGCAAGTGGTTTCAAGTCTTGTCACTTCTCACAAGTCCCAGAATGAATCCTCCAAGGTGCAGGAGAGGGGTAACAGGGACGGTGACAAATGGCGACAAATTACTATGTAACAGATGCCCCCTAAAGCATGAGGCACGAGAGAGAGAGGGGTGAAATGCTTTACAAGAACATGTGTGACTGAAAACACGGCCGCCGGAGAACCTGCGTAAAGAAGTACAACTGATATCTCAAGTACATGATATATGTGGTATGGGAGCAACCATCCGTAACAGAGTATATAACAATCTAGATCCAAGGTATGGGCGCAACCATCTAGAGGGGATCGATAAATAGACTCAGGCATGGTCGCAGCCATCCAGTGAATGAGTCATGTAATGATCATAATAAGCCACAAATTGCAACCTAGATCCCAAAAAACAAAATCCAGGGTCTTGCGCTCCATCTCGACCCGAACAGAGTACAAGTTCAGGCATGCGAATACATGAGTTGGAGTCGAACATGCATGAACATCGTCTGATTACCAGCCAATAGTGAAAGTTGTTAACAGACGTGAGAGGTACCACCAATAATGACAAGGGCCCTCAAGGTACTATAGGTACAATCTACGGCGTGTGAATGAGTGAGCTAGCGTCGAACACCCGCAGAATCATTTGATCAGAGGCCAATGATGAAAACCTCGCGTCGAACACGAAGAACCTGCCATTGAGGCATGCAGGCTCCAAGGCACCGGAAGGGAGTCTCTAGATCAACTTCCTAGATAATGAGCTGAAGTCGACAGGAAGTGACCTTGATCAAAGGTGGGCCATAATGTTTCCCACATCATTGACATGAGACAGAGGAAGAATGTTGCGGTGAATCAAAATTATGTGAGGTATCAGAGGGAGGTTGTAATTCTGCAGAGGTCAACTTCTCTTGAACATAATGGCGGCACGATAGTGGACTTGGCAATATTTGACATCAACGGGTCAAAGGTCATGGTGACGAGGCAATGAGCAGATGAGAGGTCAAAACGGGATCACCCAAACCCACGAAAGCCAGTGAAATGCAAGATGAGATGTTCCCACCCAGACACGAAAGCAAAGAGGTGCCATGTTCAAGAGCGACATACTGCCGAATCGACAATAATTATGGTTCCATTTCCCCACCATTTCTGGCGAGTACCCCAGTTATTTTTAACAAGCTTGACGGGGATAGCATATGCTTGACAGGATCCGATGTCATTAGAGTTTAACGAGCTTGACAAAGGAAGAACTCAGCGTCTTTTCATGTTTAGAGAGTTTGAAAAGATAGCAGAAAAGAAAACTCCAGGGGGGTCCTTTTTCGTAAAGTTGTGTCTCCCGAGCCCGAAAAAGTATAAAACAATGCTCGAAAGAACCGCCCGATCATTACGATCGAGGAGTACTTTTCATAAGTAGTGACTTTGATCTGAAAAAGTAAAAAAGCGATCAAGACCACGTCGCTTCGTGACCGTTAATGAACCTGAAACAACAAGGGTCCGACAATCTTTTCGTTTTTACACGGTCGGAAAAGGGTTTAAAGACGACCGCCTCTCATTTACATTGAACGAGTCGAGAGGCCCAACCTGGTGATCTTTTCATCTTTAAACGGTCAGAAAAGAGCTGAAAGAAGACCTCCATTTTTATTCTCTTTAGCGAGTCAAAAAGGGAAAAAATACTCGGCAATCTTTTCATATTTTATGGGTCAGAAAAGAGCTTAAAGGTGACTCGGGTATGGGTTCATTTTTACACAAGCTTGAACCATGGGGAACTCTGCTTGGATTCGGTTTCATGTTTACACAAGATTGAAACAAAAAACTATGCTTGTTATAAGTTCACATGCCCCTAGCATAATGACGCAAAACGAGGTACATGCCCCCCAAGCTTCATGGCATTCAACAAAGTGGATGGAATGAAGGTTCACTTTTGAGATCTTGGAACGAATCGACTTGTATTTTACGGGATCTTAATCAAAAGATTCGAGTTGGAAAGGGGGTTGTTTCATTTTTTAATGAGGTTGAAATAGTAAAAGAACTATCCTCATAACCCTTGTTTCATTTTTTAACAAGCTTGACAAAACATCAGGAACTATGCTCGACCAGACCCAGTTTCATTTTTTAAGGAGCTTGACATAGGAAAGTGAACTATGCTCCGCCCGAAATTCATCATAATGAACAGGAAGTTGGGGCTTCCAAGAGTGGCTCTCCCGGTGGGAGGTCAAAATCTCAGAAATCAGGACCCAATGCCCCCAGGACACTATGCAAGATGGCGACATCGCTGGATACAGGTATGGGATAGGTGGCCACGTAGTTGATTTGCGGGGTGGCAGATACAACTGGTGGATAAAAACTAGGAGGGGATGACAACTACGTAGGAGGCATCGGGGGACTAACGAATGACAATTGATCGATAGTCACCATTATTCCATGGTGTGGAAAGCAAACCACACGGAAAAGATAAGAGACAAGGGCCCCCATAGCATAAACATAGTCGCGACCAAGGAGAAGACTGAAATCTAAAACACCTTGGGTAACCAACACATCGATATAGACGGTTTTACCTCCCAAAGTAATAGGGAACTTCGGGAGGACTCCTAGAGATGGACAGGCTCCTCCGTCGAAAGCCAATAGATTCTGCGTGACCAGCCCGAGCTGCGGGGAACCTAAAGCTTGCCAAGTAGTGTACAGCATAAGACTGACCAATGCACCTTCATCCAGAATAGTGTCAGGTACTACCTTATC
Organism: Pinus taeda; assembly: GCA_000404065.3. Classification (NCBI taxonomy): domain Eukaryota; kingdom Viridiplantae; phylum Streptophyta; class Pinopsida; order Pinales; family Pinaceae; genus Pinus; species Pinus taeda. The sequence goes on from APFE030895210.1 coordinate 17,904, forward strand.
GCAGGCAAGTACCATAATCTGGAAAGGCACATGGGGTGGAAGGCGGAAAGCGGTCAAGTGACTCCAATCAAAGGAGATGGCCAAACTACTTGGTGGGGGAATTGTATGATCGCCCCCATGCTCCGTAGGAACCGAAGAGGGACTTTCGGGAGCAGCTGGGATAGGAGAGTCATTTCTGAACTCAGGGGAATCTGAGGAGACGAGAAGAACATCGCCGTGAGCTTCAGTGGACGATGAGGGGCGGGCCGAATCACGAGACCATACTTCTAAGATCCTGGGGATGCCAGGACAATCACAAAGAAGATGGTCCTCCTTGCATAATCGACAAGGAAACTTTACCTTCCGCGGAGGAGCGGAAGGGGGCCCGACTTCAGGTGTACTCGAGGGAATAACAGTTGTGCTTGTAGCCTCTCCCTTAGGAGACTTCCTCTTCTTGTTCTTGTTCTTCTTCTTCTTAGCCAGCTGGTTATTTGAATCGAGACTTTCACCAGGCGAAGTACGAGAAGAAGACGTAGAAGTAGGCGTTGAAGGGGAGAGATCCACCTTAGGTTCAACATGATGTTGTTCAGGTGGAGGGACTGATGGAGTATCAGCCGACACGGTAGGGGCCAAAGAGGTTGAAAACAACCAAACAGGCAACCTGACAGTTAAACCCGGAAGGGATAACATCACCATATAAGGAGCACCAACATTCCCAAGTGGAGGGAAATGGCTAGGATTTCCGTCAGGAGGGGAACTTGGGTTGGTGAACCCTGGAAAAGTTGCCATAGGAAAAAAAAAGAAACCTTCTCAAGCTAACGCACACAAGATATAACCAGGTAATGTTATCGTGACCAAATAAATTTTTAAGACACGGAACTTAGCTTGACCTTTTCATGTTTCGAGAGTCGAGAAAAGGACAAAAAGATGACTCTAGTCTCCTTCGAATGTTTAATGAGCACGAAGTGACAAGACACTCACTTACACCTTTTATTTTAGGGAGTTCAAAAAGGATCAAAAGTGACTGCTCTGGAGATTCTAAGCAAAGGGTTTACCAAGAAATCCATAAAACTTCTTATACACCTTGGCAATCGTATGAGAACCAAGGACTTTCCGTACTGCAGTCAATCTTCCCGAATGCTGTGTTCGGTGCGTTACGGTTCACAAGGCGGCAGAATCGGCTTCCTATGGATAAAGGATGCAAACCTAGTGGAGTCTCCCCATATATACGCGACGGTACGTGGGAGCCCAAATCTGTGCTAGATCACAATTGAATCACACCAGGAGGAATCACCCAACCTTAATGCGAGAACAAGAGTGACTAGGTTTAACGACGCCAGAGCACATCTCTAGCCTAGACCTCTATATATTTGCGTTAAGTTCCAATGCGATTTTAGATAAATTTGGTTTATTTTACGATTGATCTTGAATTAAGTTTTGATTTCAGGTCCTACCGTATAATCTCTCAGAATTACTTAGATGCAAACTACATGCCAAAGAACATCATTTTGTTCGATGAATTCTAACTATGAGAAGGTTAGGAATTTTTCAATCAAACAAAACAAACTCAAGCAATCAAACAACCTAATGAAACTAATGGCAAGGAAACAAAACTTTTCTATTGAAAACACAAATCAACGAAATGTTCTTTTCCTTTATGCAAAAGATACTAGTTTGATTTTCTTTCCAATGGCACAAAGCACTTAAAATGATTTTGAGAGATAGCTACACCAAGCAAAAGGAATAAAATCACTCGACGAAAAGACAACAAAGTCCCCAAGATACCAAAGCAGTTTTTCAAATCAAAGGAAAAACTAAGGTTTATAAGCTATGTGATCTAAGCTCAACAAGACAAAAAGGAATTCAAAGGAGAAAGGCAATCCGCTTGGAACGCAACTAAAACACTTCCAACAATCACCGAGCGAATGTGAAAAGCAAATCTGAAGTTGTCTGGTCAAACAAGAAAACAGGATCCCACGGAAGGCTTGACACACAAACGACCTCTAGATGCCCTAGGGCTAGGGTGCGAAATCAATAGAGAAAAGCAAACACCCAGAGGATGGGAGTTACAACCAGTCAAACAAAGCTTCAACACACTCCAGCGACTATAAAAGTCAAGGTGAAATACAAACCAAGCAGCGAAAGCAAGAAGGAAGGCTTTGCAAAACGAAAAACAAGCAACAAACAAACCCTTGCGGAACAAGACTTCGCAAGCAAGTATCTCACAGTTCAGACAACCTAAAACAAGTCATAAACCAAGTGGAAAGAGCAGGGTACAGTCAAACCAATAGGTTCAGGAGGCAAATTTGGACAAAAATGAATTCTACAGGATCAGCGCGGGTGACCCTCAGCAACAAAGCGCTGACCAGACAACACGCGTAGCAACTTGGCGCTGTCAGCGCGGAAGGACACGGATTAAGGGCGCTGGCCCGAAAACAAGGTCAGCACGACTGTTAAACGTATAAACGCGATGAAAGTGAAGCCAAAGAAACATATGTGCGATGTCAATGCGACTATTCTGATATAAACCGTGCTGAGGTTAAAAAACAGGCAAAATCAAACCAAAAGCTCCCAAACCAAGGCAATAGCTTTTAAAACAATTAAAGCATTTCCTAGAGTGATCCAGGAAATCAAAAACAGAAAACTAATCCCCAATCTTTAACAAGAGAATAACAATCAAACCCAAAACAAGGATGAACAACAAAAGACACAAGCAACGTCCCCAGCGGAGTCGCCAAATTGTTGGAGAGGTAAATCCCCTCTACGGATAGAGGCAATCCCTACTAGCCCAGAACAGGTCTAGCAACAATCAATCAATGCTACTCTGCAAGTTCCTAGTTGCAATTAAAAAGTGGTTAATGAGCACCTACTTGGATTCCAGCGCTATTTGTTCGATGAAGAGATGCTGCTCTCATTCCTTCGCCCTGGTCGGTCACGATCCTCCACTATCCTTGTGGATGGACACCTACACATGCAAAGAGAGAACAAACACAAGCGTGAAATCTAGTAAAAGCAACTATACATCAGTCAGAAAGGATGTAATTCAGATTAACCATTATAAGACAAATGAGAATGGAACCATAACAGTAGTCATCTATCTTTTATTAATCAAAAACAGAGAAAGGTACAACCAATGTTCTGACGCTGAGTCCTTCTCAAGAGGGTCCAGCCAGCAAGTCTCATAAGCATTCACCCTTGGAGGTAGATCTCCCAAGACAAACAACTCTCTCTCTCACACAAGGCAACAAAACTTCACAACCTTCCTTAAGCTCTCTAGCAATCCACACTTAACACACCAACTGCCTATTAAGAGCAGCACTAAAGCACTATGAATTCCTCTATGTCAAAAGCTATATGTCAAAAAATCCCCTGCTCATGGAAATGGTGGAGACTTATATAGGAGAAGGAGTCTCCATGGAGGATGGAAGGATAAGCTTATCTCCAAGAAAGGTGGCTCATATGATGAACAAACATGCCATAGAAGGGAGGGCAACATTCACAAGGCCAACAACTAGGTCTGGAGTCATCTGGAAGGCTGGCTGTTAGAACAAACTCGCCCAAACAGGATCAGCGCGGGTGTATAACTGAACTGGCGCGGTGACATCACATCTCAATGATAGAAGAGGTATGGTCAGTGCGACTTAATACAAACAGAGGATGCGGTGGCTATGAAATTCGATCAGCGCGGGAAACCCGTGTGCTTCCGCGCTGGCAGCGCACCAATTGTACTAGCATCCGCCAGTCAGCGCGGTTATTTCAATAACAGTCGCAATGATCCAATAAACTTAGGAAAAGAGGTTTTTTGGCCATTTTAGGGAGCATGAGCATGATGGATTTGATTTCATGACACAGTAGGGAGACTGACAAGGAGATAGTGACAATTTACTGTGTAACACTTTTCACAAAATTAATAATTTGACCAAGGAAGGATTGCATTGCTTTCTTATTATGTGGTAAGGATATTTCAGAAATTTCCTTAATCCTATTTGGATCAATATGGATTCCAGATTTAGACACTATAAATCCAAGAAGTTTTCCTTCACTTAATGCAAAAAATTATTTTTTTGGATTAAGTAAAATCCCATGCTTTTGACAACGTTGAAAGATCTGCTTTAAATCCCTGAGGTGATTACTATGTTTTTTAGAATATACTATTATGTCATCCAAGTAAATCACCACTAATTTGTTTACTAATCCCTTAAATGTAATATCCATGTCCCTTTGAAATGTGGCGCCAGCGTTAATCAGCGCAAAAGGCATCTTTTGATATGCATATGTACCCCATTTGGTTCTGAATGTGGTTTTTAGCTGATCATCTGTATGGACTAAGACTTGGTTGTAGTCGGAGAAACCATCGAAAACGGACATCAATTTTGTTAGGGTCCCACCATAACCCCATTATTTATGTAGTGGGATCATGTCATAATAAAGAGTCATAAAGCCCATATTAATAATTGTAAGTGGTTAACCCGCTATTTATTACGGGACCACAGTTAGTTGCAAATGGGCCTAGTATTAGGTAGATGGTATTAATAAAACCCATGGTATTGATCC
>APFE030895210.1:24559-34903 GCA_000404065.3 Pinus taeda
TTCAAATTGATGCCACTGATTACAGCTCATCGGAGGAAGATCCACCACTTGAGGAACTTGAGGCGGTAGAAGAGGACAACCAAAAGGACAATGTCCTTGACGAACCAGTTATTTCACTGCATGCTTTGGTAGGGATTTCTTCACCTCAAACTCTCAAAATCAGAGGTTTTATTAAACATTGCCCAGTAGTAGTCCTGATTGATAGTGGAAGTACACATAATTTCATCCATCAAAAAGTCACGGAAGCAGTGCATTGTTCTGTACGAGCAGTTTCTAACTTCCAAGTCCAAATTGCGGATGGGGGCACAATGAAATGTGAAGGCCGTTGTGAAAATGTCAAACTTCAAATGGGGGATTATCAGTTGAATACTCACATGTTTGCAATACACATGGGTGGGTGCGACATTGTCCTCGGGGTTGAATGGCTTCACACTCTTGGGCCAATCACAATGGATTTCCAAGAGTTATATATGAGTTTTAAGCAGAACAACTCCACACATACCCTCTGTGGACTCCAGGCGGGAGCCCCCTCTATCATCAGCTCGCATAGGATGGAAAAATTGCTAAAAAAGGGACATCATGGAGTTATAGCTCAATTTAATGCCATCCAGGGAGTCGAAGCTAAGTCTCTACCGATTCACCCGGAGATGCAATAGATTTTAAATAACCATCTGCCGGTCTTTGACAAGCCTCATGAGCTTCCACCCTCGAGAGGGGAAGATGATCATAGCATCACCTTGGTTCCGGGGGACCAACCCCAAAATGTGCGCCCCTACAGATATCTATTGACCCAAAAGAATGAAATAGAAAAAATAATCAAGGAACTTTTGGAAGCAGGAGTCATACGTCCCAACATTAGTCCTTATTCATCACCGGTGGTCATGGTACTCAAGAAAGATGGGGAATGGCGGATGTGTCTAGACTTCAGGGCCCTCAATAAGTTGATAGTCAAAGATAAATTTCCCATCCCGGTGGTTGATGATTTGCTCGTTGAACTCAATGGGGCTCAATTCTTCACTAAGCTGGATCTTCGCTCAGGCTACCACCAAATTCGCATGAAGGAAGTCGACATTCCAAAAACTGCTTTCCGAACTCATGAAGGCCATTATGAGTTCTTGGTCATGCCATTCGGTCTTTGTAATGCCCCGTATACTTTTCAGAGCCTTATGAACCATCTTCTCAAACCATATCTCAGGAAATCCATTCTTGTCTTCTTCGATGACATCTTCATCTATAGTTGCACTTGGGCTGCACATCTTCAACATGTAGATCTACTTTTTCAACTGCTCCGCAAGCATCAATTATTTGTTAAGATGTCGAAGTGTTCATTTGGCATGGAAGAAGTTGAGTATTTGGGCCACATTGTGGGGCGTGCAGGTGTCAAGGTGGACCCCAAAAAGATCCAGGCAATGCAGGATTGGCCTCAACCTAAGACTTTGAAGAGCCTGAGAGGAGTTTTGGGTCTCACAGGCTATTATCGCAAATTCGTCCACAATTATGGTCGCATAGCGAAGCCCCTCACGCAACTCCTGCAAAAAAATTCATTCTTCTGGAATGAGGATGCACAACAGGCACTTACAGCTCTCAAAAAAGCCATGTGTTCCACTCCAGTCTTAGCACTACCGGATTTCACCAAATCTTTTGTCATTGAATGTGATGCTTCGGGTACAAGTATTGGGGTAGTTTTAATACAGGAAGGTCGACCTTTGGCATTCATAAGCCAACAATTAAGTGGGAAGAATCTGGGTCAATCTACCTATGAGAAAGAGATGATGGCCAGCTTACATGCAGTAGAGACCTGGCGACCTTACTTACTGGGGTGACATTTCCAAATCTGCACAGACCATCACAGTCTTAAATATTTTTTTGAGAAACGCCTATCCTCCCCACAACAAAATAAATGGCTCGCCAAAATGCTGGGATATGATTATGAGATCGTTTACAAAAAAGGGCAAGAAAATAGGGTAGCAGATGCATTATCTCGCCAATTTGAGGAAGACAACACCCTACTAGCAATTTCCCTTCCCATTCCAGAATGGATTGAAGAGGCTCACAGGGAATGTTTTTCACATCCCGGGCTCTCCCAACTCATTTCTCAATTGCAGGCGGATACAAATCCACCAAGGGCTACTCGTGGCAGAATGAGATTCTTCGCTATAGGGACAGAGTTGTAATATCACCAACATCTAGCCTCAAAAGTCGCATTTTGGTAGAATTGCACTCATCCCCCCTTGCAGGACATTCAGGCTTTCAGAAGATGTATGCTCGCACCAGAAGATCATTTTTTTGGACAGGCATGAAAAAGGACATCCTTACTTTTGTAGCAGAATGCGATGTATGTCAACGCCACAGAGGGAAGACCATCAAAGCACCAGGCACATTACAACCATTGCCCATCCCGACATCAATATGGAAGGAGGTTTCTATGGATTTCATTATAGGTCTTCCAAAGTCCAGAAACAAGTTAGTAATCATGGTGGTTGTGGACAGACCTTTGAAGTATGCTCATTTCTGTGCCCCACCCCAGCTGTTTACACTAACTTTGGTCGCTCAAACTTTCATGGATCATATCTTCAAATTGCATGGCATGCCCACTTCTATTGTGTCCCATCGTGACCCGATCTTCACCAGTAATTTTTGGCAGGAACTCTTCAACATCGCTCAGAGCACCAATTTCAGGAAGGGGATCAGGTATTTTTGAGGCTGAAACCCTATAAGAAAACATCACTCAAAGACAAGGGTTGTCAAAAAATATCTCCAAAATTCTACGAACCATATCAAGTACTTCAATGCATTGGATAAGTAGCATACAAGTTGGCTTTGCCGCCTACGGCGAAAATCCATCCAGTTTTCCATGTCTGATGCCTTAAGAAAGTGATTGGGAAAAGTTGCAGAATTCAAACCAGTCTACCTGAATTGGACGAGGAAGGATCAATCTAGCTCCAACCTGAACAGGTCATGGACACATGAGAATGACCCCTACGTGGCCAAGTGATTAAGGAAGTCCTCCTCAAGTGGAAAGACACCTCTCCAGAAGATGCAACGTGGGAACCAGCCACCATTGTTCAGCAGTTTCTGTAGCTTCAGCCTTGAGGACAAGGCTATTCTTAAGGGGGAGGGCATGTTAGGGTTCCAACCTAACCCCCTTATTTATGTAGTGGAATCACGTCATAATAAAGAGTCAATAAAGCCCATATTAATAATTGTAAGTGGTTAACCCGCTATTTATTACAGGACCACAGTTAGTTGCAAATGGGCCTAGTATTAGGTAGATGGTATTAATAAAACCCATGGTATTGATCCATGGTATTACATGTATGAGTCATATATAAAGGATAGAGACTCCTTGCGAGGATCATGATGTGTCTTATTTTTGAATCGAGCTTTGCTCTATTGGAGGTTGCCCCCTCAAAGAGGCCAGTGAACATTACTTCTGAATAATAAAGTGTTTGCTGTTGACTCTCACTATTATATGTTCTGGGTATTTTTCGTCGCATATTCTATATTTGGGTATCTTTTGCAGGTTAAAATCATAACAAATATGTATGACCTCCAATATTTCATGTCACACATCAAACAAGGTATTCCACCACTTCAAAATGACCACAAATGAGTTAATACTCAAGTTTCTAGCAAGACCTAACAGGTCGTTTCCGATGAATCAATTTGGAGAATAAAACAACCACGAACCAAGATAATTACCTCGACCATTTTATCCAAAGAATCATCCCATTTCTTCTTGATCGATTCAGATATTTTTCCCACTTCAGAATATCACCCTTTCACTTGGACAACAAGATTGTTCTTTGGCACTTCCATAACTAAATTGAATTGTATGTCCTCGCTAAGTGATAAGTTACTATCTTCCACCTTTGGATGAATACACTTCCCTTTCTTCCATTTTAATCCCACTTGAAGAACGTCACCATAATTAAAACAAGTGGCCTTATTGATTAACCACCAAATTGTTTCATTTTCCTACTACTCTATGTCTAGGGTTTAAAAACCCCTATTATTGCCTTCCTGATGGAAAACCAAACCCAAACCAGCTGAGGGAGTTCTGCCCAATGTGATTTCCCCAACTTCCTATATTTGAACCCCTAAATCACTACCACCTGAAACCACACCTTTCAGAACACACCAACCTAGGGTTTCTGACACTATCAACTTAGGAGGAAACCTCAATACATTGCCATAGGATAACCCTTCCTTCTTTCCTTCACGAGTCACCTCAATTTGTTCAGTGATTAGGGAAACATAAGCCCTAAAATAATCACCTCGAGTATTCTTTAAGGCCCCACCATGAATGATTCTTGATGAAAGAATTAGCTCAGATCCTTAATATTTTGGCTAGCCATATCATCTTGTGACAAAACCTCATTCAAGTCAAAGCCCTCACAAACTTTTGGCAAAATATATATTATCTAACAAGATCCAAGGAGGCAAAAGAGGAATAATATCATTGAACCTTACTACCACACTCCTTTGAACAATATATTTGATCCCTCCAGACATATGAAACCAAGGAACTCTTGACACAAGGTTTACTGAGATCTTTGGTTGAACTCGTTCCAGACTATCTGAAAACACTACTCCATTATTCTCAAGTATCGTAAATTGGCTAGGGTTTCTCACTTCTTGAACCATAGCCATGCCCCAGGTAGTTGAATGCATAATTTCCTCTTGCCATCCATCTAAGAAACTAGAACCCACATCCAGGGTCAACAACGTTGATGTGTCATCCAAATTTTCATGCGAAGTGCTAGTTTGATAATGTAATCTCACAAAATTTTTCTAAGTGGGCTCAAGACTAATGAGCCTAGGTATTGCAACAAGAATTCTGCAACTCCTAGGGCTACTAGCTTTACTTATCAACCCAGGGTTCATACAAACTTGGAGGCGAAAATGCTATATGCACAAGTAAAAGTGAAGGTAGTGCTTGTTGTCACTGCTCATCTAGCAAGAGTCCCCAGGGGTTCCAAGCCAGACTTCTATAAGGTTAGAAGAAGATTAAATCTTTGATGGAAGAAGAGAAAATCTATCCTAAGGGAGAGCTACATCTAGTTAAGTATTGAAGAAAATAACATGTAATAATAAACCACACCATACTCTAATCAACCAATTAAACAACTATGCTAAGAATAATTGCTAAATTAATCACTAACCTAATGTTGCTATCTAAGTTATAGAAGCAAAGAGCATTAAACTATACTAAGGTGTAGCAAAGAATCTTAGGCTAAATTGGGTTTCAAGTGGAAAAAGTAGTCGGAGATCGGAATTGGTGAAAGGAGGACGTAAGGACGCAGTAGAATATAGGGACCGTTGGATTGATCAACGAACAAAAGATGGACGTGGAGATATTATCGTGGGGCTTTATGCAAGTAAACATATGAACAAGGTTAATGAATAGGATGAATGGCAAATATCATATCGTGAAGAATTAAGTGAATGAATGGACAAACAAGGTAATGAAGAAGATGAACGGCGGAGATCATATCATGAGGGATTAAGTGAATGGATGGACGAACGCGGTTAATAGGAGATGAATGGATGATATCTAATCATGAAGATTAAGTCAAGAGATGGATGGACAAGGTAATGAAGCAATTAACAACTGAGATCTTATCGCGCAAATAAAGTCAATAGATGGACAATGGAGATCGTATCGCAAGAAACAGAAACATACATAAATGATGGAGCAGGTTTCTAAGTCGGTAAGTAGTTTCTCATGCACCCTCAAGGCAGTAAGCGAAATTATAAAATTTCATGCGATTAGCCTTACTGTGTGACATGTAGCATGAGAAAACCACTATTCTTGCGTGCTCTTGTGTGGATAATAGTCGTGCAATAATCTGCATGAGATTGCACGATAGTCTTTAGATCAGGTAGGGTTGATCAATGGTGGAGATTGACCAAGCTAGTTGGCAATCAGGTGAAGTGATAGTCATCAGATCAGGCAAGGTAGATTGACGGTGGGGATTTAAAGCACATAAAGTGATTGAGTGATGCGATAGTCGTTGGATCAGGAGACAAATCAATGGTGGAGATTAAAGCCCATAAAGCAAGTGGTGGACTTCATGCAAGAAAACAGTTGAATAAAACTAACAAATCAGATGTTGGTTGTGGATCTAACAATGAAGAAGTGATGCATGAAGAATGTGTTGAAGGAGGCTTTTAAATGAAAATGACAGAAAAGCCAGTGCGGGTGAACAAATAACTGCATGAAATAGTGAACTCCATAGCTCATGCGAGAACCAGAAACCTATTTCTCTAGGGTTGGTGAAGGGTCTCTTCCTCAAATCATGGTCTAAGAGGGAGGAGATGAGGTCGAGACACCTATGCACAACCTGATAGTGATAATTTTCGTCTAGCTAACCTGTAAACTTAAAGAAGGCACAAATGGAAGTAAACTACAACACAATTGATCTACTCTACGGTATTAAAATGAAAATGCAGCTACCAAAGGAAATAACCAGAAAAACCATGAATCCTACTTAAGCAAATGGACAGAACCAGGAAGCTACTTAAGCAAATAAATGGAACCAGAAAGCTACCAAGCAGATAAACAATGAAAACCCATGAATCTATTTAAGAAAATGAACAAAACTCTATGCTAACATATATGTACAAGGAAGAGAAGATTTGGCTGCTCGGGTCGGGACCTAACTCAAGAGATTCAACCCTCAGAGTTAACTCAGAGTTGGCTTAAAACATAACTCATTCTCATTATGAAAACCATGGATTACAGAACAACTTGTCACGAGTCTTGTAGCTCAAAAATGAAATAGATTTTTTTACAATAGAAGTCCAAATCCTATCGAGGTCATAAGCCTCTCTATTTATACATCTCAATTCTCTAACGACTTCCTTCAAATTACGTAAGCTTGGATCCCAACTCTAGAAAAACTGGTTTGTGTCACTTTCACTTGCTCGACTGTCCTCTAGCCTTCAAAGTGATGGTTGTTTGCACTCTAAGCTGATGGAGGAATATTCGAATGGAGGGGTAGCAAATGAGGAGGATTCACCTCCTATAATTACTCTCCCTTGTCCCATTCGAGTTTTGAGCAAGGTTTTTGTCATAGTTCCTTTCTTTTATCCTTTATTCCTACATTATATGCACATTAGAACACAAAGAAAAATATCCAACTCTAACTCATCTCATAAAAAAAATATAATCAAAAATATGCAATAAGTTGTGAGAATAGCTAGTTTGACTAAGCTAGGAGGTGAATTAAGGCCAATTAAGGCCCATATAATTACTCAATGATGAGGCTCATCATCACCCACCTACTGAAAGTATTGCTCATCCTTTGAGCAACTTAGTCAATGTCCATGCCCTTCATGGACGTGGTCTTTTCTTCTTGTTTATAGAAGCATGCTTTCCTTTCTACTTCTTCTCGCTGCCTCTTTTCCTATTCTTCTTTTCTCCCTTCTAGCATCCCTAGGAGCATTGGTGGAATGAGTTTTAGGCCTATCCAATTTACCTTCAATATTTTCATTGATTGCTTATACATATGTGAACTGTTGAGTGCCTCTCTCAACCTTTGAGAGGAGTGATATTCTTTGGTCTTCAAGCTGTGTGGCAATGTTTTCCATCTCCTTTAGCAGGCATGTATATTATCATCTCTTAGTAGCCTAAACATATCCTCAAAATGTGAAATTTCTTGCTCTTAGGTAGCAAGATATCTAAGTGTTAGCTAAGGATCATTTGTAATTAGATTATGGGTGTTGATTAGGTCTATGGGATTTGATTGTTCAACTCTGATGAAAAGGGGTTCATTTTGCAATCTGGTCAATATCATTTTCATCTCCACAACCCTTGACATCTCATGGTTCATTGATGATGCCAAAGCCATTAATTGTAGATCTCCTAGCTTTGCATTAGGATTCCAGATATTCATGTCTGTGAGGGCCATGTTGTGCAAGTAAAACTTAGCCATTTTGGCCCTATCCTCTAGTGCACTTTGATCACAAAGATCAATAAACTGTCTGCAGTCCTGAAATGGCATGGTTCCCCTTTGGGCTAGTGATTTAATCTGAAATTTCATCCATTTTTCTCTGAGGTAAATATTATAGTATTTAGCTAGCATCCTTCACTGGATGGCCTCGAAGGAGAGGCTAGCCATACACGCTAGCTGGTTTTCCTTTTCCTACAGTTGTCCTCTCTATTTACCTTATCTTCTTCCTTTTGTTGTTCTTTCTCATCTATATCAGTTTCTTCCTTTCTTTCAACATTGTCCTCCTTGTGTTCTATTTCAGCATCATCTTCCTTGTGTTCTCTTTCATCATGTTCCTTTGTATTAGTTTCCTCTTTCTCTTCTATTTCAAGGCCTTCTTCCTCTTACTATTCTTTCTCATGTCCATCAATTTCTTCCTCTATTTGAGCATCATCCTCCTTGTGTTATGTTTCAACATCATCTTCCTTGTGTTCGCTTTCATCATGTTCCTTTGTATTAGTTCCTTCTTTCTCCATGATAGAAGGACTAACATCATAGATGAGGGATTTGATGTCATCCTCTGCTGGTAAGTCTCTTAAAACAGACAATTTTATAGGGATCTTGAGGTTTTGGAGGGCATCCTTAATGAGGATCCTGATCAAACCATGGTGAGCCAACTATTAGGAATTCCCTTTCTTTACTTTGTTACTGGAGTCTATGAGTGACTGTATCAAAAAATAGGGTATGCTGAATCTTTGGTGAACTGGTGTTTCTACCCCAAGTCTTAATTCTTCAAGTATTCTCAAATGGTTGCCATAAAAATATTGTATCTATGGACTCTTGCATTCTCTTTTGACTTATTAAAGAATTTCCTTTTTTCCACCTTTTCACTTATAAACCAACTACCTCTTAACCTTTACAACTTTTTATCAAATATTGCATATGAGTGAGTGAGTGGGATACTTAATTGAGGTCTTGATGCCATGCTGCAATTGTCAAAGATCGGAGGTGCTGCTGATGGTCATTATTCTTCCTCCTCTCCTATCCGCTAATGGTTTCTTGGCTTTTGGAGGTGTCTATGAATGGAGATCTTATGTTGCCACTATTGTGGAGCTCCTAGATTTGATGTTGTTGCGGAGCTCCTGGATTACCAATTGGCAATGTTATGTGTCTCCCTTAGAATTTATTGATGATGTTGTTGGCTGGGGTTGTGAGGATGTTGTAATGAATGGATAGATGGAGTAGGAGTGTATGTGGATGTAGGAATGATGGTAATTATTGAGGTGATTTTGTTGAAAACAAAATCTTCACCTGAATTGAAGCAAAGAAGTGAAAAACAATGGAATTGATGGAGGGATGCATGGTAAGGAGTGGAGGAGATGAATATACGTGAGGCAAGGTTCCCTTCGGATCTTCTCTTTTCTCCTTGCTTGTATTTTTCACCCACCTACAAATAAAAATTATGTTTTTTTTCTTTTTTATTGTTATATATATTTTTGAAAAACACCTAGGCTGCCTCAGAGAGGTTTTCACCCTAGATATATGCCCTAGGCACCTTAAGGAAGGTTTTCACCCAGGGAGATTCTTACCCTTTTTCATTTATTCTCATCCTTGGGCCACCTCATGAGGTTTTCAACCCAAATATGGGACTCAGGCACCTCATGGACGTTTTCACCTGAATCCCTAGTCTTATTTTTCCTTTTCAGTGTCTTGATGAGGGAGGAGTTAGAACTTGCTCCACCATCTTCACTGTCTTATTGATATTGTCAATGAACTCTTATTTTGGTAAATTCCTCTTGTACATTTTCAATTGGCATCCATTAATTGGCAATAAAATGGCTTCTTCATCAATAGTTATGATTTGCACTAAACCATTGTCATGGAATCTTTCCACCACATAAGGTCCACGCCATCTTGTCCTTAGCTTACCCTTGAAATCTTTATACCTAGAATCATATAAGAATTCCCAGAATCCCTCTTGAAATTGCGTCTCCTTGATATGTTTATCATACGAGATCTTCCTCTGAAGCTGAACTATCTCTATATGTAGGATGACCTGCATTTTGAATTCATCCAAGCCATTCAAATGGAACAACCTTTCTTTCTGTGCATGACTGAGATCCAAATCTAGTTGGGCTGCCATCCTCAATGTGTTATATTCAAACTCAATGGATATCAAAGCCTTTTTCCCATAGACTAGCTCATAGGGCGTAAATCTAGTGGTGGTCTTCCATGTTGTATTATAGGCCTAGATGGCCTCAACTAGTCTCTCTGCCCAATCCTTCCTACTGCTGCTCACTCCCTTGGTTAAGATGTTCCCCAGTGCCCTATTGGTCACCTCCACTTGCCCATTAGCTTATGGATGATAAGGAGTGGAGGTCCTATGCTTGATTTAGTTCTATAGCTA
>APFE030895210.1:35768-72873 GCA_000404065.3 Pinus taeda
TTAGTCCAAATCGTGAGCGTGATTTCTGATCAATTCTTCAATCACGCTGGAGGTAGACTAGCTACCTTGGTTTGTGACTAGATCTATAGGGTACCCAAATTTGTAGAATATATTATCCCTTAGGAACTCAATGACCGTTTCTTCTATTGTTGCCTTAATTGCCTTGGTTTCAACCCACTCAATCAAATAGTCAGTGCATGTAATGATGTGTTGTTTTTGTTTTGAAGGAGGGTTTATAGGCCCAATGAAGTCCATGCCCCCCTTGTCAAATGGCTCGAAGGTCACTTGAGGTTGTAGGGCCATTTCATCCCTTGAAGTAGGCTTTCCCATCCTCTGGCACCGATCACACTGACCAATATATTTTTTTACATCCTGATGAAGAGTAGGCCAATAATAGCCTATTGCAATACATTGAAGGTTGTCCTCTTTGCTGCAAAGTAACCTCCACAAGGCCCATGATGATAGGTCAGAAGGATTTCAAAGACCTTCTCTTCCCTTACACACCTTCTCAAGATTTGCTTTGGGCCAAGTTTTAATAGATTACCCCTAATCCAGGTGAAGGGGGTGCTTTTCCTGACTATCTTTCTCTTTTCTTTGGAGGGAATGTTTGGTCGGAACTGTGCTGATACCAGATAGTTTTCTACATCAGAAAACCATGGGGAGAGAACTAAAATAGAAAACAAATTCTCATCTGGTAACTAGTCATCCACCATTCCTTCTTCACCTACAGGTAGATTCATCCTAGATAGAAAGTCAACAAGAAAATTTTCCTTACCAGGCTTATCAACAATAGTTAGATCAAATGGCTGTAATAAAGGAAACCATCTTATAATCCTAGCATTCACATTTGGTTTGTTCATTACATATTTAATTGTAGCAGGATCATTATGCACAAATGTTTGATAGCCTATAATGTAATGCCTAAATTTCTTTAATGAATGCATAACAACTAGGAGTTCCTTTTCATTCACAATATAGTTTAGCTCAGCCTTTGACAGGTTCTTACTGATAAAATAGATGGCATAGGTTAATTTCTCCTCTTCTTGACCTAAGGCTGCTCCTATGGCTTTGTGTGACGCATGAACATGAATATGAAAAGGGAGGGCCAAGTTTTGGTGTCTAAGGATTGGTGCAGTGGTTAACTTGCCCTTTAGAATGTCTAAGGCCTCTTGATAGCTCTTTGACCATACAAACTTGGAATCTTTGGCCAACAACCCAAAGAAAGGAGAGGCCAACTTTCTAAATTCCTTTATGAACCTCTAGTAGTATCCATCTAACCCTAGGAAATTCCTGACATCTCTCTACTTTTGTGGAGGTGGGACCCTTTGGATGATTGCTATTTTTTTGGGTCCACTTGTAGTGCTTGCTAAGATATTGAATGACCTAGCACAGTCCCTTAAGTCATTAAGAATTCACATTTTTCTGGACTGAGAGATAGATTCATTTCAATGCATTTCTGTAATACTTTTTCTAGTTTAGTCATGGCTTCTTGGAAATCACAGTCATAAGGTGTAAAATCATCCATATAGATTTCCACAGCATCATGTACTAATTCAGCAAAAATACTCAAGACTATTCTCTGGAAGGTAGCAAGAGCATTGCATAGGCCAAAAGGAAGGACTCTATAGGCAAAATTACCCCAAGGATAGGTGAATGTGGTCTTAGCCTGGTCTTCTGGGCAGATTTGGATTTGGTTGTACCCACTGAATCCATCTAAAAAGGGAAAAAAGCATCTTCCCTGCTAGGCCATCTAGCACTTGGTCAATGAAGGGTAGGGGAAAATGATTCTTCTTTGTGGCTTTGTTCAACTCCCTATAATCAACACAAATCCTCCACTTACCATTTTTCTTGGGAATCAACACTAAAGGAGAGACCCACTCACTATTTGAGATAGGGTAAATGAATCCTACATCTAGAAGTTTTTGTAGTTCATCATTGACTATGTCTATAAGAGATGGATTCAACCTCCTTTGTGGTTTCCTGACTAGCTTGCAACATTCTTTGATGTATATGTGGTGAGTACACACTCAGGGGTGTACTCCCTTCATTTCCTTGTAACTCCAAGCGAAGGCTTCTAGGTTCTCTCTCAAGATGTTGCATAGATTTTCCTCTTCTAAAGTAGAAAGAGAAGGATTAATTTTCAAAGTTTTCTCTGGGCCAAATTCTATGGTTTTGACATGGAGTGTGTTGGAATTGGCCAAGCATAAGTCAATTGGATGATTGTTCTGGGTTTCCCTTACTTCTTCTTCTAATGGTAATGAATTAGGAGTTGGACTTTGGAGCAAGTGTTCAATTAAGTCTTCCTCATATTGTTGTCCTCCTCCTATGTTTGCTTCCAAAACATAAAGTTGGGTAGAATAAACCTCACCTTCTTCCTCCTCCTCCAACCATAAAGGTAAATCATGCTCTAGAGAAGGTTGAGCAGGACGGTATAGGACTAATTGTTTGCACATATGCCCATTTTTTATGGTCATATTCCTAGCTCTGTAGATAATATAAGCATCAACTATGGCCAACCATGGCATCCCAAGGATGAGAGGGTAACCAGTAAGATTAGCCTTAGGTTGGAGAACTAGAAAATCTACAGGGTACTCCCAGGAATCAATGGGGACCATCGTATCCTCCACAATTCCTTCTGGGGTGATTGTGGAATGGTTTGCAAGTTGTAGAACTATTGTGGTCTTCCTTAATGACCCTCAGAGGTTGAGATTGAGCATGGTTTCCTCGATCATCACATTAATGGCAGCCCCAAGATCAATTAGAGTGTGTGGTACAATGGTGCCATTGATGTGCACATCTACTACAGGGCTTCTAGGGTCCAAATATTTTGGACATATTACCTACCCTAGCATTAAGTCAGATAGCTGCCCAATGACATTAATGGCAGGGGCATCCCTTTTTCTTCTTCCTAGATGCTTGAAGCACTTCTTCTTAATAAACTTATTGTAAATGGGAACATCCTTGATTTCCTAGAGAAGGGGGATATTTACATAGATATTTTTAAATTCTCCTAAAAGTTCAGTTTTTTCTGGGGTAGGCTGGAGTGGTTGGGCTAATCTCTCATGAAACAGTGGATTTACTTGAAGGTTTCTTTCCTCTCTCTCTTCCTCAACCTCCCTATGTGGAGAGGCAGGTTGGTTATCTAGGAGAATCCTCCCAGATCGTAGGTTTTTCTCCTGGATTTCTACAACATAAGATGGGTATGATGTCTCTCCACTGTACACCTGCTGAGCTTGCCTATTGTTTATGTTCGGATTTGGCTGGGTAGGCATCTGGAGTTTTTTGGGTGGAGCAGAGTGTAGGAGTTTTGGTTGGGTAGGTGGTGGAGGCAATACGACTGGAACGTTTTTGAATTTGGGCCTCCACCCTTGGGGTGTGGTATTCCACTGATGGTGTGGTTGAAAATAAGGTTGAAATGACTAGGTGACTAGCTGGGATTGATACTGAGATGCATAGGACCAAGGAGTGGGTGTCAACCAGGAAGGATGAGAAGGGGGTCCCCAAGAAGGTATTGTTGTGGTTTAGTTAGGGTTGTAATGTGCATGAGATGACCTTTGGATAACCTACTGGTATGGTCTAGGCCCAGGATGTCTCATTTGGTTGATGTACCAAAGCTGATTAGTTATCCCTTCATCTCCTTGATATAAAACTTTGATTCTAGGTAAAGAAGGGCACTTGTTTGTGGAGTGGTTTTTTCACAGATTGAGCAAATCTTAATACAGTTCAATGGACATTCGTTCCTAGGATGCTTCCTAGTGAATTTAGGAAAAAATATGGCTAAGGCTCTCTCTACTTCATCTTTCTTCCTTTTGATGTTCATGGTGTCCAATTGCAAGGCAAGGGTTTCCAGCATATCAATTTTGAAATCTTCCAGCATATTTCCAATTTCACCCTTGATGGATAAGTTGGAGGATGGTGTATTGGCCATATGTTGACTACCCCTACCCTTTTTCCTGGTTGCCCTAGAATGGTTTCTAAATATAGTCTTAATATCCTCATGGGGTAATTGGTAGACATCTCCTCCTGTTATCATTTGTAAGGTAGCCAAAAGACATTCCCTTACTCCTCTAAGCAAGACCAACTTTAGTGACTCAGGGTCAAGTGTGCACCTCGCCCTTTTGTAACTGAGCTAGAATCTTTCTTCATAGTCTTCTAAGGATTCATCGTGGCCTATGGTCATCCTAAAAATCTATTCTTTAGTATACTTTGACCTATAGTAGTCCCTATATTTGTTATTAAAAATATGCTGCATTTGAGCCCAAGTTGTGATGCTATCTCTAGTTAAACCCATGAACCAACGCAATGTTGCATCCTTGAGGGTAGATAGAAACAATTTTAGCTTTTTCTCATTATATGTATAGTCATAGGTTCAACATATAACAAAAAACTCAAAAAGGAAAGTGTCAAGGGTCCTCTATGGTTAGGCCATGGAAATGTGGTAGAGCAGAGGGGCTTATATTCTTCATCTTAGTGTCCCCATTAGCTTCCCTGATGGGGAAGGAACTCTCAATTCTCTCTCTATCTTCCCTGTCATTTTGGTTTCCAGCCATTGGTTTAGTAGGAATGGGTTCATCCTCTTCTTCACCCCTTGTAGGTTCTTCAAATATGTAAGGTTGCTCACGTAAAGGTTCTTCCACTTCACAGTTACCGAAGAAGAGAGAAGGTTGACTGTTGGATGCAGTGGGGGTATTTGTCAAGAATTTCCCTAGATTTCCCCTCAGCCTAACATGCATGAAAGGAAATGTTTTTGAGTTGGTTTTTGTAAGATTTTCTTTAAAGCTAGAAAGTACTTGCAGAATGGAAAGGAAAGTAGCTAATGACAAATGAAAGAAAGGAAGCTACTAGATTACTTTCGCAAAAATAAAATGGAATAAAATTGAAGACTAGAAGTAGAAGAAAAGAAAGTTGGAGACTAGAAATAGAAGAAAGCAGTAATAACATTCTACTTAGACACCTCCCTGGAAATGGCACGAAGAAGTGTTGAGCCTAGGTATTGCAACAAGAATGCTGCAACTCCCAGGGCTACCGACTTTACTTATCAACCCGGGGTTTGTACAAACTTGGAGGTGACACTGCTATATGCACAAGTAAAAGTGAATGTACTGCCTGTTGTCACTGCTCATCTGCCAAGAGACCTTAGGGGTTCCAAGCTAGACTTATAGAGGTTAGAAGAAGATTAACTCTTTGATGGAAGAAGAGAAATTATATCCTAAGGGAGAGTTACTTCTACTGTAGTATTGAAGAAAACAACATGTAATGGTAAACCACACCATACCCTAATTAACCAATTAAACAACTATGCTAAGAAAAATTGCTAAATTAATCACTAACCTAATGTTTCTATCTAAGTTACAGAGGCAAAGAGAATTCAAGTATACTAAGGTGTAGCAAAGAAACTTAGGCTAAATCGGGTTTCAAGTAGAAAAAGCAGTCGGAGATCGAAATTCGTTAAAGGAGGACAGAAGTATGTAGTACCTCATATGGACCGTTGGATTCATCAATGAACATAAGATGGACGGTGGAGATCTTATTATGGAGCTTTAAGTGAGTAAACAGATGAATGGGGTTAATGAACATGATGAATGACAAAGATCGTATCGCATGGAATTAAGTGAATGGATGGACAAACAAGGTAACAGAGCAGATGAATAGCGGAGATCGTATCGCAAGGGATTAAGTGAATGGATAGATGAAAAAGGTTAACAAGAGATGAATGGCTGAGATCTAATCACGAAGATTAATTCGAGACATGGATGGACAAGGTAACAAAGTGATGAATGGTTGAGATCTTATCGTGTGGATGAAATCAAGAGATAGACGGCAGATATTGTATCACGGGAAATAGAAACATGTAGAAATGATGGAGTGTGTTTCTAAGGTGGTAAGTATTTTATTGCACACCTGCAAGGCAATAAGCGGAATTATTAAATTTCATGCAATTAGCCTTACTGCACAACACGTAGCACGATAAAACCACTTTTATCGCATGCTCTCAGGTGGATAACAGTCATCCAATAATCCACGTGAGATTGTGCGATAGCCTTTGGATCAGGCAGGGCTGATCAATGATGGAGATTGGCCAAGCTAGTTAGCAATCGGGTGAAGGGATAGCCGTCAGATCAAGCGAGGCAGATCGACGGTGGGGGTTTAAAGTGCATAAAGTGATTGGGTGATGCAATAGCTGTCTGATCAAGAGACAAATTGACGTTGGAGATTAAAGCTCAAAAAGCAAGTGGTGGACTTCACGCGAGGTGGTATTTGAGTAAAACTAATGAATTAGACAACGATTGTGAAGGTTTGTTGTGGATCTCATGGTGAAGAAGCAATGCATGAAGAACATGCTGAAGGAGGTTTTTAAATGAAAACGACAGAAAACTAGTGCGGGTGAACAAATAACTGCATCAAATGGTGAACTCCATAGCTAATACGAGAACCAGAAACCTGTGTTTTTGGGGTTGCTAAAGGGTCTCTTCCTTAAGTCATAGTCCCAGAGGGAGGAGATGAGGCCGAGACACCTACACACAACCTGATAGTGATCTTTTTGGCCTAGCTAACTTGTAAACTGAAAGAAGGCACAAATGGAAGTAAACTACGACACAACCGATCTACTCTACACTACTATAATGAAAATGCAGCTACTATGAAAATAACTAGAAAAACCATGAATCCTACTTAACCA
The DNA here is from genome assembly GCA_000404065.3 of Pinus taeda. NCBI lineage: Eukaryota > Viridiplantae > Streptophyta > Pinopsida > Pinales > Pinaceae > Pinus > Pinus taeda. The sequence goes on from APFE030895210.1 coordinate 42,448, forward strand.
AATGAACAAAACTAGGAAGCTACTTAAGCAAATAAATAGAACCAAAAAGCTACTAAGTAGATAAACAATGAAAAACTATGAATTTATTTAAGCAAATGAACATAAATCTATGCTAACAGATATGTACAATTAAGAGGAGCTTTGGTTGTTCGGGTCGGGCCCTAACCCAAGAGCTTCAACCCTCAGAGTTAACATAGAGCTGGGTTAAAAGAGAACTCATTCTCATTATGAAAACCATGGATTACAGAACAACTTGTCACAAGTCTTGCAGCTCATAAATGAGATAGAGTTTTTTACAATAGAAGTCTGAATCCTACTTAAGTCCTAAGCCTCTCTATTTATACATCTGAAGTCTCTAACAACTTCCTTCAAATTAGGGAGGCTTGGCTCCCAACTCAAGAAAAACTAGTTTGTGTCACTTTCACTTGCTCAACTATCTTCTAGTCTTCAAAGTGATGGTTCTTTGCACTCCGAGCTGATGGAGGAATATTCAAATGGAGGGGTAGTAAATGGGGAGGATTCACATCCTATAATTGCTCTCCCTTGTCCCATTTGAGTTTTGACCAAGGTCTTTGCCATAGTTCCTTGATTTTATTCTTTATGCCTACATTTTCTTTGCTTTTATCCTTTATTCCTACATTATGTGCACATTAGACCACAAAGAAAAATATCCATCTCTAACTCATCTCATAAACAAAATATAATCAAAAGTATGCAATAAGTTGTGAGAATAGTGGGTTTGACTAAGTTGGGAGGTGAATTAAGGCCAAGTAAGGCCCATATGATTACTCAATGATGAGGCTCATCAAAGACCCAAAATAGCCAAAATATCCTTCGAGTCAGGTCTAAATCCAAGTGGCCATACATTTTATCTATAACAAAAAATACCCTGAAATCATTCCCTAATGCACTCAATCCTTTGTAAAATCCCTCCATCATTACCAAGAACCACATCCACATAATAAAACTCAAGTAACACAAACATGAAGGTGATTGCGAGACCTTAGGTACCCTATGGGTAGAAGGGCACATTCTCACACATGCCTTTGGAATCCTGACATGCTTAAGAATGAAAAAACCCTACCTCCCAGATTAGGTTTAATATATTATAATATAAAATATTAATATTATAATATTATATTATATTAGATATAGTATTATAATTATAATGTCTACAAATAAAAATATTATATATTGTTTAAGGCAATACTATATAATATTGTGTTTAATATTATATGGTATTATCTAATATTAAACATTACTCACCATAAATAAGGAGAAAGTAAGGTTTTTACAAAAGGTAAAAGAACTTGGATTTAGAAATCCATCAATGTCTCAAAATCAGATAAATAAAAAGATACCAAAAATTATTGAAATTTCATTAGAATAAAGGAGTAGAGGCATATGCAAAGTTCTAGCTTGAGTTTATATTATTTGACATTAATATTTTATCCTTTTTACTAAAATAGATGCATTGATTTTAGTGTAGATGTTGATTTCTAATATTATTTGATTGATTGCACTTGATGCATTGATTTCAGCATAAATGCTGATTTTTAATCCTATTTGATTATTTGCACTAGATGAATTACTTTGAGCGTGGATGGTAATTTTTTATTTGATGTAACTAGATTAATAATGTGCATTTCCTTCAAAGTTATAAGATTAATAATGTGCATTGATTTCGGTGTATGGAAAAAGTTATTATTAACGATTATTATTAACGACTATGTGTTATAGTAATCAATAGCCCATATCCATGTTAAATTGAAATTAAAAATAAAGACCTTAGATCCATCATAAAGATAAATGAACAACAAAGAACAAGTTGATGGAGGAATGCAAAAGAAATGAAAATTGAGGATGCATTAATTTTAACCTTAGATGTTAATTTGTGATGTGATGTAAATAGATGGATGATGTGCATTATTTTCATAGTATTTAAATTAATAGTGTGCATTTATTTTAGGGTATGCATAAAGTAATTACTAATGTTGAGAATTTATTTTAGTGTTAAATTAATCATCAAAGTAGGTCCATATAAAATGGAAATAAACAACAAAGAGGATAGATCCATCTTAATCATCATTCTAGATACTTAAATAGAAATGAAAAAAAAGAGCAAGTCGACAGAGAAATTATAAGAAACACTAGTTATTGAGGAGCACCAACAACAAAGGGAGAAGTAAAGAGAATATCAACAAAGGCAGGCACAAAAAATGACAATTGAACAACGACAAGAACACATGAAGTAAAAAATTGAATTCCAAAAAACATATCAAAGAGAATATCGACAAAGAAGGGAACATCAAATGACAATTGGATAGTGTCAAGAGTATAGAATACAAGAAAATTCACAATGAAGATGAAATCGACCAAAAAAGGTAGAGGGAATGGAAATTGAAGAGCATAAAGAATAGAGGAAACAAAAAAAATGAATAATAAAGAGAATATTAACAAAGAAAATAATATTTAACCAACTCAGGACTAGTACACGATGTAAAAGAAATTTCTATGAAATAAAAATATTTAAAAGATATCTATGCCCAACCTCAACCAATTAGTCTCACTAATATTAATATTGCACATCAAAAATTTTGTGACATGATTTATCGATTAGATCAAGTTCAAATATGCCATTTGTCTGAGGAACAATATGCTAGAATTAGGTGTTTAATATAAATACATGCCTAGTGTGCATGGGATGTAGAAGAGAAGGAACTCATCATATTTATATTAGACATATTTAGCATATTTAAAATGATTATATCAATCATATGTTAAACATAATTTTTGTGGGTTTGAACAACTGAAACAAACCTACATCCATCTTAAATTTGGATCTAGCAAGTGCAGTGATCCAAACTTAAACAAGAACACAAAAAAATACAGATATAACCACAAATACAGAGATGCAATAGAAATAACACTTCATTTCATTAATATCAAAGAACTGAAATATGCTTACAAACAAAATGGAAATAAACTAGCTCGAGCGATGATAGCTTATCTTTGAGAAGAGATGTGGTGGCTACATGCCTATGAACTTTGTTACAATGAGGCTCAAATACATTTTTATTATTTAACAACAAGGGAAAAACCTAAACAACCAAAACCCTAACCCCAAGAGAATGAACACCAAGAATTTGTGGCCCTCGTTGGGGTTAGTTGGGTAGCCAGCTTCTCGGGGTCATAACTTGGTCATATTATATCTATTTAGTGCATACCACACCTCATTGGAAATATCTCTATGATTACTATAGGATTTTATATAGGCCCTTACTTATGGTTTTGGGCCATTGCGGACCTCAAAAAACGTCGTTTAGGGGTCAAAAATTCTCTAGAAGTCTAGGACCCAAAAAACTACTAAAAATAGTAAATGCTACTATAAACAAGGAAATTGATGAAACCAAATGGAGATCTAGGTGGAATAGGTAGGTTACCACCAATATCCACTTGGACCATTCCTCACTCTTTAGGAAGTAATGGTTCCCATTGCATTCAAAGCTTCCATGAGGTAAGGAAATTTCTATTGAACCTACTCCCTAGTGAACCACTTTTCCCAGTGAAGGAGTTGGCATGCTTTGACAAATCGATATAGATGGATCCTCTATTGGCGAGTGTTCTTGATCTATATGCCCATGATCTGATCAATTGTGGTCTGTTCCATGCAACATGGGTTTAAATTTATTTGTGTGAGTTTTTTTGCAATGTCAGATGTGTCCAATAATGGTGGAAAGTATGGCTGAAGGTGGTCCACATTAAATACTGGATGCAGGCTAAGGAATGGTGGAATTATGAGCCCAAAATAATTATCCCCTATAGAATTAGTGATGATTTATGACCCATATCGGAGCAGTTCAAGCTTATGGTTGGGCCCAGCAGGGTGCTCCTTCTACAAATGTAGCCAAAATTTGTCTCCCACTTAGAACTTGTGTGGCACTCGATGTTGATCATGCCACTGCTTGTACTTAGAATTGTCTTTGTCCAATATGTCATAAACCTACTAGAGGATGTGTTGGATATGCTCAATGAAGCTATTATCCCTGTTAGCTTCAAAATGGACATAGGACAAAGTTATCTAAGTAGTTGCAAATGGTATGGACACATCAATGGGACATAGTTGTTGGATCCCAACCCCACATGAAAGGGAATGTTGCTAGTTGAGCTATGGAGAGATTTGTTGTAGTTGTGATAGACGTAGGGGAGGATTTTGTCCCATGTTCATGGATGCTTCAAGTTGTACATGTGTAGAATGTGTATGATCATCCTGTTGACGACCTCTATTTAGCCATCAATTTGGGGGTGGAATTTCATGGATTCAGTGAGCTTAGTATCTAGCATCGATTAGAGACTTGACCAAAATGTACTTAGGAACCTATTGTCCCAATCTGAGATAATGGACTTTGGGATCCCAAAGTGTACCCATACTCTTTCAAAGAATTTCTTAATAGTGGCTTCTACTGTGATACTCTTCTTGCAAGCTGCCATAATGGCCATCTTAGAGAATCCTTTCAAAGACCACGAAAATGTAGTCATTGTCATGCTTAGTAGAAGGGAGGCTTGACATGTAATCCATGGATATGGATTCCCAAGTTCATCTACGAGTAGGTAGAGGATTATATATGCCTTTATTCTTGATGGTCAGTTTGGAAATGGCACAGGCATTGTAGGATTTGACTTACTTCCCAACATTCTCTCAAAGGTTCAGTGAATAAAAATACTTCTGCAAAACTACCACTATTTTCTCTACTTGGAAGTGTCGAGTGACTCGACTATAGTGCACCTCCAAAATCATCTTAGCACGCTCACTTCAAGGAACACAAAGGTGTCCCAAGTGACATAATAGTGTATCCTAGAGGTGAAAATTTGTAACTTTCTTTCCTTCGAGGAGCATCTAGTATGTGTTGTCAAATTCTGGATTACTCTTGTACAAATGTGGCCACCCCGAAGTCACATTCCCACAAGAGTCGAGCACAGTGGTCAGCGCCATGACTTATGGTCGGCTGAGGAAATTTGTAACATTATTGGTGTTTCCCTTCTTATACTTAATTTTCAAATGGAACTGTTGCAGGTATGTAGACCATTTCTAATGGTGATCATTCTATAACTTCGTTTGTGTCTATATGAATTGTAGGGGTTAGTGGCTTGTGTGGATGACCATTTCCTTCCCTAAAAAGTAATGCTTCCATTCTCAGCAAGTTTTCACAATGGAATACATCTCTATTTCATAGGAGGGATACTTTCATATTGTGTCTAAAAGCGTCTCATTGTGATATGCCACTGGATGCCCCTGTTGAGTAAGAACTATACCAATAGCATAGTCATAGGCATCTATCTCAATCTCAAATGGTTGTTGCAGGTCTGGTGATGTGAGCACTCATTCAAAGTAGAGGTGATGCTTCAACTTGGAAAATTCCTTTTGTTGGGATTCAAAACAAAATAAAATTTCTTTCGCTCCACCCTTGGTTACTTGACTCAAAGGCCAAGTGATATGAGACAACCCCAACCCAAACTTGTGGTATAAGTTGGCAAGACGCAAAATTTTTTGGAGGTCCGTTAGAGCATGGAGGACCTATCGCATATGGAAAAGTTGCTCTTCCTAACTCTTGTTGAAGATCAGCATGTCATCCAAATACACCACCATGAATGAGTTGGTGAAGGGTCACAATCTGTCATCCATCAACCTCATAAATTTTGCGGGGGCATTCCTCAACCTGAAATCCATGACCATCTATTTGAAAAGGCCCTCCTTGTATTTGAGGGTAGTCTTCCACAAATCAGAGGGTTGATTGGTACCTAGTGATACATGGACTTCAAGTCAATATTGTAGAAATATTTGGCCCCCTTGAGTTTGTCCATAAGGTTATTAATCCATGGGATTAGATACCTATTCCAAACAGCGATCTTGTTTAGTGCCTGATAGTTAATACAAATTCTTCAGGTCCCATCCTTCTTATGTGCCAATACTATCAAGCTCCCACATCGTGATGAAATTCGCCTGATGTGCCCTTTCTACAACAACACTTGAATCTACCTCTTGGTTTCATCATTCCCTAGAACAAGGCATTGATAGATCGGTCCATTGGGTGGTGGCAGACCTGGGGTTAGATCAATGGAGTGCGTGACATGACAGTGTAGAGGTACCCTTGTGGGTGAGGTGAAGATGTCCCTATACTCCTCCATGACCTTTTCCATAAATTGTTGCCATGGTCGTGGCCACAACCTTATTCTTTCCCTGAGGCTGAATCATAAGGAAAAAAGGTTTCCTAGTCTGGAAAATGATCTTACTACATTTCTTTGCAATTATCAAAGATATGGTGGTAGACGGTGCTACCTCGAGTTATACAACTTATGGCCCAAAGTAATAATAATAGTTAGGGGCCTAAACTCATAGAAATCATGTCACTTCCATAAATATGGTTTTCCTAATAATATATTACAAACTTCAAGAGAAGCAATATCACACAATACCTCATCTACAAAGGGCTTGATGCTATAGGGAAGGTAGAATTACTGGCTGACGCAGAGATCTCGCTCTTAGTGAAGCCACCCGATGGTGTATGACTACGGGTGTGTTGTGGTCGGTACACCCAACCACTTCACGACCACTCCTGAAATGAGGTTCTTTTGGCTCCCATTCTTGACATTGAACTGTAGCGGAGACCCACATATAGGAGTGGAAGAGGCACTCCCCCTCCTTTGAATCTTCAGGCTCATTCTTCTAGATCTAGGTAGTGGCAATAACGTCACTGTGCTTCACATCACTAATATGCTTCCCTTTGTCATACCCCTTGTCAGGTTCATACTGAGACTCATAACATGTGTTGAGAAATGGCAACAAGAAATTCTAGTTTAATTTTTCCTTGAATTAAAATTATAATTGAAATTGAATTCTATTCTCATAACAACTTGTAAATATTTAATTAAGTTTAATTAGCTTAATTAGCTTAGGAATTTCACGTTGGAAGTATTTGTGAATTCATATATGTTCTCCCTAAATTTTAGGGGTCCATTATCAGTTTAAATTGAGTTGTAAATTAGATCACTTAGCTTACTGAGTTAAGTTAAGTTAAATTAGTTCCAAATTGTTTGAGGAACTAATATAGAGTAAACAATCAGTTGTTCCACTAGTGCATCCACAAGTGTCACTCTAGTTAACTAAAGATTCCCTCATCAAAAACTCATGCATTTCGATTATGAGAAAGACCCAGTTGATACTAGATTGCAGGGACAATGTAATATCAGTGGTATTATTTACTAGACTGTAAATATTAGGCATGCATCAGATAATGATCCTATGTTTGGATTGTGTTATTTTGGAAGCATGAGTTCCATTTAAGTATGGGTTATTCATCCTAGGAATTGAGCAAGGAGATAGGGGCTTGGAGAGCTGTAGAATTGACTAAATGTTGGCCAAGAGCTTGCTTTTGAGCTAAGAGAGTCGAGCATACTTGTGCGGAATTGTTCTAGTGAGAATAAGCTTTGTATCTTCACTCATATTTCTAATTTAATGAAATACATATAGGTGGGATTTTGGAGTTGTGGCTTTCCCCAAGAAAACTTATTGTGTTATGATACAATGATTTGTCTTGTTCTTGTTCATATTGTTTTCATCTATCTATTGGCTTCCGTTGGTTGAAAGTAGAAGTAGATTCTTATCATGTTCTTTAGTAAATTGCATGATCTTGTGAAACTATAGCAAATTATACATGGTATCGAAGCTGAGAACAATATATTAGAGGAAATTTCAAATTTTGGAGTTTTTGGTTACAAGTGAAATTCAAATTTACAATACATACTTGAAGATCGGTAGATGGCATTCCATGGTTTGCGCTCGAGTATGCCTTGGAAGGAAACTTAAATTTTATAGCCTGGAAGGAACAAATGGAGGTTGTGCTATAGGATAATGGCTTGAAGGAATTTGTTGATCAAGAAATTCCTAACCTAGCAACATCAGACGCACAAAATTTGGCCAAATGGAAGAAGTGTGTGGCGAAGGCAAGGCAAATAATCCTAGAGGGAGTTCGAGACCACATTGTCTCGCATCTCCATGGCAAGGAAACTTTGTATGCGATGTGGAAAGCATTAATGGACTTGTATTAGAACAACCGTGACCAAAGGAAATTTGCACTGAATGACATGTTATCACTCTAGGAATCTCTCCTAGGTTGTCGCTGAGAGATGCATGGTAACATATAAATATTCAATATTGTTCTCTAAACTATTGGAATGGATGATGGTTTGGAGCAAGTTAGATGACTATTTCAACTCTGTTTTCACTCAAGGCATGCATGAACGCCCTCTACTTTACAAATATTTAGACCACTAATGCTCAATAGTTTATAGATTCAATGGATAGATGGAGAATACTAACTATACCAATAGATGCGTACGTAAACACATATGAATGGCTAGCTATAGGAAGTAAATGAAACTTGCATATCTAATTTATCAAAGCAGAGATAAGATGGGAGTTATCTAGCATTAGACATAGAAGAAAACATGAATAACTATTCAAGTGCAAGCTTAGAATAGAAGATAAAATGGGAATTGAACATGTAATAACCAAAGAAGCTTATATTGCTGGAATGAAGATGAGACAACGAGACAAGCAGAGTCTCCACCGTCTCCAAAAGTTGAACCCTTGGCCCTATGAACTTTCAAATACTTATAGGCATGTTACAATGCTATTGAGCCTTCTAAGGCTTGAGAGGTCTTAATCCATCCCCTCAAATATAATGCAATACTATTTATATAACCATCGGGTTTGGTTCATTGGATTACACCTATGCATGTATAAAGGCCCCACTCCATAATGTTTCCCCGATTGCAATTTGCCGATGTGATTGATCTCAATTGCATAATGCTCATATCTGGGCCATTTGCAAGTGCTCTTTGTAATCTCCAAAAGAGAACCTGCAATGCAACGTGGCCCATCAATCTGTGCGCTTGATTGATAGTCCACATTGAATTGCCGATCGCCATCGCAAGTTCCACACAGCCTGCCCTCAATCTGCCGATTGCCTTCACTGATTTCGACCTGGCAATTAGATCTAGACTGTTGATAAGCCAGATTGGATGGCTTCTGCGCATTTCACTGTTTATGCCTCCAATACTTGGTTTTTCACTGTTTTTATGTGTTTTTGCCTCCCGATAGTCTTTTCCGCCATTCTAAGGGTCCTTCTCCTGTGTTGGATTTGATCTTTGGCGTGATTTTACTAGCTTTTGAAGATTTAGAGAGCATATTTGGACCCATTTGGATCAGGACACGATGCAATTATAGATGTGAGAGTAATATTTTGAAGTATGGCTTATGGCCAAAGCAGAACAAGAGGAGATGTGGCCATTAGAGCTGAAATAGGGGACATTTCTGCTAAAAATAGAAGCACTGCACCTCAGGGGCTAACACTAGCTCCTTCTGGGGATGAAAGCCTCCCTATGAGGTTTCAAGAACCACAGACCAATGCCTTCCATGTAAAATGAAAATCAAATCTATCTCTTGGTGCTCCATTGGGCATGGAGTTTATTTTGTATAAAAATAAAAATTGAAAAACATATTTACAATATCAAGGCTTTAAAGCCTTAAATGAAATAAAGTTTCAAGAACCGCCCATTGAATGGGCCACCAAAAACATATTCTCCTTCTAGACTCTGCAGAATAAAGGTATTGTTCTACTGAATTTGAGTGATGACATATGGACCTATCCATAAGGAGTCAAACTTACCATGATTACCTTTCTTTTCCTTCAATGCATCCCATTTGAGAACCCAGTCACCAACTTCGAAATTGTCCACTGTTGCCTTCTTGTCAAAGGTTTCTTTAATCCTCTTCTCATGAATTCTTGACTTCTCAACTAGCTGCTCTTTGATCTGTTGTAATTCAACCCGATTATTGATTCTCCTTACCATGTCATTCGTTTCATCCTTTTCTTCTTGAAAGAATTTTCCCACAGGGAGAATCAACTGGATAGGAAAAACAACATTAGTGCCATAAACCAGCTTAAATGGAGAATTTCCTATGGACTTCTTGTTGGTAATTCTGTCAGCCCACATTGCAAACTTCAACTTGGAATCCCAACTCTTTTTGTTGTCCTCCAACAGTTTTTTGATTATCCTTACAAGACTCTTGTTAGATGATTTTGCCAAGACATTGCCTTGAGGATAATATGAGGTAGAATGCACCAATTGAATGTCCATGGATTCAGTCATGTCCACCAACTATTTTTCCTTGAAAGTTGTTGCATTATCAGTGACTAGTTTGGTTGGGAACCCAAATCTAGTGAAAATGTTCTCATTCAAGAAATTTATGACAACTTGATGATTAGCATTCTTAGTGGGTATAGCCTCAATCCACTTGGTGAAATAACCAGTGGCTGCCAAGATCCATTTGTGCTGGCCACTGGAATGTGGGTTGATATCAACTATACAGTTCAAGCCCCACTGCTAGAAGGGACTATTGGTGTGTATTGGCTTCAAGGGTAGAGATTTCAGCTATTGTCTTCCTGCAAACCTCTGACATTTGTCACAAGACCTCACAAAAAAACACACATCAGAGAACAGAGTAGACCAATAATAACCAACTCTCAGGATCTTGTGGGCTGTGGTTTTCCAATAATGATGCCCTCCATAGATGCTAGAATGGAACTGGTGCATGACTTCCACATATTGTCCTTTATCTAGACATCTCAAGAGGATTCCTGATGGGTCTTCCCAATAGAGCAGGTTTTCATTAATGTAGAATTTGGTTGATCTGAGCTTAATGGCCCAGGCTTGACTTGAGCTAAGCCCTGGAGGGACTTCTAGCTTCTACAAAAAATGAACTGTGCTGGAATACCATTCACAGGTGGATAGATTTTTAGCCAAAGACTGATTCTGCTCTTTCTCTTCTACTGCTTCCTCTATTTGCGCATCACTTGAATTTAAATCCATGCAATTGATGTCTAACAAGCTGGAATTTTCCTCAGCCATAAGTTTAGCCAAGCCCTGGCCTTTGACAAGCTTGGTGGGCTTCACCGCTATGTTGAATTCTATGAATTTTACAATCAATTGAGCTCTCTTTCCATCAATATCTAGTTGAGTTAGAACATATTTACTGAGGCCGAAGGTACATACACAATCACTTTGGAATGCAGGATATAAATTTTGAATGCCTTTAAAGATTTTATGACAGCATAAGCTTTTTTTTCAATAAGGTCATAGCTTAGTTTAGCATCCCTTAGAGTTTTGCTGAAAAAGGCCATAGGGTGCTCTATGCCTTCATCATTTTTCTGCACCAGAACTACCGCAAGTGTATCATAAGAGGCAAAAGAGAAGATATAGAACTCCATGTAATATGGGATGATTAGAATGGGAGCTTCCATGATAGCTTGTTTGATGGCTTCAAAATAGCTTCTTGCAACATTTTTCCATTTTATTTCTGATCCTTTCTTTAGCATGGAAGTGATGTGCTTCACTAGTTTTGCAAAGTTATGAATAAACCTATTGACAAATTTGATCTTACCCATGAAAGATTGAATGTCCCTTTTTGATCTTGGGGTAGACAATGTCTAAATTGCTTGAACTCTTGATCAATGTTTACGATCCATCCACCAAGGACCTGACCTCCTGCTGCATACACTAGAACAGCGAGATGCACGGAAGTAAGGAACATGGAGCCCCCACAGGGGGGAGCGCAGCCGCTCTCCCCTAAAATCACTGACATGCAGATAGAGAAGGACGCGACCATCATCTTTGGATCAGCAGATGAGGAAGTGCTCAGAGAAGAGAACGGGAAAAAAAAAGAAAATAGGACCAAGTCAACAATCAGACAAGACAAATGATAACCATGGGAGGACTGACAACGCAGAGGACAGACCAAAAATAACCTCCAATACCTGCAAACCAATTGCAGCTGAGAGGCCAAGAATAGAGTTACCAGGTCAGAAGATTGACGAACGCATCCAATACATGAGGGATCATGCCCTTATAGGAAAGTTCATCAGGTTCTGGCCAACAGAGAAAGCGCTACGGGGTTGGATAGCGGCCAAATGGAAACCCAAGGGACACGTAACTGTGTGTCTGGGTCCAAAAGGGTTTTTCACAACCATCTTCCTCTGCTTGGAAGACAAATATAGAATCATGGATGAAGGTCCTTACTTCTTCAACTCATTGGGATTATAACTCAGAGACTGGGTAGCCAGATTCAACTCGGATAAAGAAGACCTGACCTGGGCTCCAGTTTAGATACGAATGTACTCACTCCCAGAGGAATATTGGGAGGAAAGTCTGCTCAAAGACATAGGAAACGGCCTGGGGGAATACATAAAGGTGGCCGAAGAAACAAAGCTCCAACAATACACCTCATATGCCCGAATCTGCGTCTTCATGCGCCTGGACCAAGCCCTGCTGGATTTGGTAAGTCTTACTCACCATGATAACGAACAGATTCAGCCCTTAGACTATCAACATGTACCTTTACGTTGTCAGAAATTTCATGCCCATGGACATCTGTTTCGAGACTGCCCTTTAAATGCCATGAATAGCAGTGCAGATCCCCCCAACCCCCCCCTCCCAAGATGGATTTACCAAAGCTCCAAGTCGGAAGCGTTCGCATAAAAAGCCCTAGACTGGGAAAAAGCCCATGCACAATACTGCTGGAACCCCCTCAACCCGTAATAGCTTTGAGATATTAACCCAAGCCTCTGACTCACTAGATCCAAACCATAAGATCTCTCATCCTCCTAGAGATGTTCATCCCAACCCTCCGCCCTTGGACCTTCCCCCTCGATCTCAACCTCTGCAGGATGCTAAAATTGAACCCGCCATCACCCATGAAAAGCTACAAGAGAAAACGCAAAATATGGATGTGGATGGCATAACAGATCAATCCCAGAGCATTGATCCTTTGACAGTAGAAGGAAGTGAGGTGCAGCACATGGAGGAAGAACAGGACAGCATAGATCTGGACGAACTAGACTTCCTCCAACTGGAAATGGTATGTAAAAAAAGGGACTACGACAAAATCACAGAACTCCAACTCAATAAACTGGAAGTGGTAATTTCAAAAGCATACCAGCTCAGACAACTTGGCATACAGCCAGGAAGCCATTGGGATGGAGGGCTAAGAACCAAAGATTTCAAAAAAAGAGGTCGGAAAACAGAGCTCCAGCGGACTATAGAAGTTGGGAAAATCCTGGTAGATTCAGGTAGATACACAAAGTTGATGAAGTACTACAAACCATCCACAAATGTTGAGTAATGAAGCTCATCTCATGGAATATAAGAGGGCTAAATGGCCCTGGAAAACGCAGAATCCTAAAAAACATGATAAAGCTGGAAAAGCCTAAACTCTGTTTCCTGCAAGAAACCAAATGTAGCAGTGATACTTTAGAGAGAATCCTTTCTAAAGCTTGGGTAGGTTGTCAATCAGTAGCGGTGGATGCCTTAGGAGCTTCAGGAGGGCTTGCCATAGCTTGGGATGCAAAGGCGTTATCCCTCACAGACTTTCATGCTTCTCACCATTTCATACAAGCAAACTTTCATCTTCTGGGCACCAACATGCATGGGCTCCTCTCCAATGTGTACTTCCCTTAGGACACAAGGAAAAAGGCCGAGCTTCTCCACACTTTAGAAACTATGAACAGTCACAAAAAACACCCATTATGGATTGCAGGAGGAGACTACAACATGATCACCCAGCTAGAGGATAAGACAGGTGGAAGAAACAAGCTGGACCAGGAAATGAAAAAATTCAAAGAATTCATCAACAATGCCTCTCTCATCGACCAACAATTCTACAATGGCAAATACACCTGGAGAAACAGAGGAACCGGGAAACACCATATAGCTTCTAAACTTGACAGATTCCTAGTCTCAGACAAATGGATTCAGATAGGAGGAGATATCACGACAGCCATCCCTCCACACTCAGGATTGGATCATTGGCCGATATCCCTTCAGTGGCAATGTCCAGGGAATGTCACGGGGCGACCCTTTCGCTTTGAAGGTTTCTGGCTCACCCACCTAAACTTTAAGGACTTTGTCCACTCCACTTGGAAAGCCTTCACTCCACCAAAAAGATCCAAAATGTATCAATTCCAACAAAAATTAAAAAATCTCAAGTACCACTTAAAATGTTGGAATGCGGAGATCTTTGGAAACATCTTCAAAGAGCAATGGAACCTAATGAATAACCTGGCCAACCTTCACCAAAGAATTATTACAGAAGGTCACATAGCGGACACTCTGGAGGAAGAGAAAAGCATCCACACATAGCTTGAAGAAAGGCAGAAACAAGAAGAGATACTATGGAAGCAGAAACCTCGAATTAGGTGGCTAAAAGAGGGAGAGAGGAACACCAAGTTCTTCCACAGAAAAACAGTGCAACGCAAAATGCACAAAAACATTCCCTTCCTCCAAAAGCAAGATGGAACAAGAATCGAACAGCATGAGGAAATCGAGAAGGAATTCCTAACACACTTCAAAGAGGTGCATCAAGAGCAGAACATGGACAGGGGACCTGCAATTTATAAAATCATCCAACATGTGCCAAAACTCATAACTGAGGAGCACAATGAACTTCTCCTAAAACCTATCTCAACACAGGAGGTGGATTTTGCAATGTCTCAACTTAAAGAGGGCAAAGCTCCACGCCCAGATGGCTTCACCACAACTTTCTTTCACTCTTTCTGGGACATGATCAAAACCGAGGTATGGGAGGTAGTGGAGGAATCAAGAGCTCTTCACTGGCTGCTACCGTCTCTCAACTCCACTTTTCTAGCACTAATCACAAAATAAGAGGAATCTACTGTGCCAGGCAAATTTAGACTGATTGCTCTATGCAATGTCATTTATAAAGTGATCTCTAAAGTAATAGCCAACAGGCTGAAACCACTCCTCCCGATGCTTATCCCACCTGAACAGTCGGGTTATGTTGAAGGCAGATAGATTTTGGATGGAATAATCGTAACGCACGAGATCATTCACTCTCTCAAGCAAACTTGGCAGCCAGGTATGATTCTAAAACTAGATCTCTCCAAGGCTTTTGACAAACTCAGCTGGTCCTACATTCAAAAAATGCTTAATGCTTTTGGCTTCTCCCACATGTGGGTTCGATGGATTATGAGTCTCCTATCTTCCTCTTTTTTCTCCATACTTGTCAATGGCTTCCCATCGCAGCCCTTTAGGCCCTCTAGGGGAATTAGGAAGGGTGATCCCCTCTCCCCCTTTCTCTTCATCCTAATGGTTGAAGGTCTTGGTCGCCTCATCAAGCACTCCCACCTCTCTCAGTAGCTCAAAGGTCTTTCCATTCACAACTCCCCTGCAATAACACACCAGTAGTTTGTGGATGACAACATGCTCTTTGGCTACCCCTTTGTGCAGGAAGCATCCCGATTCAAATCCTTGCTCAATGATTTCTGTGAAGCCTCAGGCACAAATATCAACAAGTCTAAATCACAAATCTTCTTCTTTCATACTCAGCTAGTGGTCAAGCTAGCTGTGGCTAGAATCTTGGGCTTCCCCATTGCCTCTCTTCCTTCCAACTACCTTGGTGCCCCCTTTACTACCTCCACCATCAAGCACTCCACCTGGAGAAGGCTTCTGGAAAAGCTTGAACTACGTCTCAACCGTTGGACATACAGATCCCTGAACATTGCCAGTCGAGTAGTGCTCATAAAAGCAGTACTGCAGGCAATGCCGCTATATCTTTTCTCAATCTTGGCAGCCCCCAAATGGGTCCAGAAATGACTAGGAGACTTACAAAGGGGTTTCCTCTGGGGAAACACTTCCACCAATCATAAATGGGCTCTAGTAAAATGGAATACTGTCTGCACTACCAGGGAAAAAGGTGGTATTGGACTGAGAGACCCAAATCATAGCAATGCAATCACGAGCGCCAAAATATGGTGGCAATGGCTCTCCTCACCCGGAAAACCCTGGGCTATCATTTGGACTGTTAAGTATGCCAACAACAAGCCACAGGAGGAACTCATCTACTACATTCCCAACATCCAGGGCTCATTGTATGGAATGCGGCTAGACAACAATTTCAGATGATTCAACAACACTGTTTCTGGGAAGTTAGAAATGGTCAAAAGGCTAGATTCTGGATGGATGCCAGGAATCAAATGCCAAAGCTAAGTGGGCTCCCACATATCCCTCCCAATTTCATCGATGAGGCCCAACAACAGAACAAAATATGGGAGTACTGGGAACAGGAACAAGAGCTAGGATATCGACAGTGGAAGCAAGGCATCCAGCTAACCAGGAACGAGGACTATCCCTTCACAGCCGAACTGGAAAGAGAGCTAAAACGAAGAAGCATCAGATACTCAGAGGACAAAGACATTCTGCGATGGGGTTATAGGCCTAAGGGGGCTTTCACCACTGCAGAAGCCTACAAAATTGTAAGCACAGACCTCACCTCGACAGATCCAATATGGTCCAGAATTTGGAAGTTAGACTCTTGGTCAAAAGTTTCACTCTTCTTATGGCTGGTTGGACACAAAAAAATTCTAACATGGGAAAAAATTCGGAGAAGAAATTATCATGGCCCCTCCATGTGTGTAAACTGCAAATCTTAAGAGGAAACTACTTAGCACCTTCTGGATGACTGTCCCTTTGCCAACCAACTATGGGAAAAGGAAAGCTTCAGGAGTCATAGAAGATGTAGGCTTCCAAATGACATAACAAACACATTAAGGCACTGGCTAATGCATCCATATAAATGTGAAATTCTCAACCACCTATGGCGTTTTCTTCCTGGCTTTCTTCTATGGAATATATGGAAAGAACGAAATAAAATGATATTCAAAGATCAGTACTCTTTGATTGATGTCATCTAGAGAAAGGTCTGTGGGAATCTAGAAGAAACCTTGAAGCTCAGATTATGGAACAAGGAAGATCTTCCAACTCAAGACAACGAGAAAGCCATATGGGAAACTAGAATCTACAACTTCCCAAGAATTCCTACAACACAACTCAACACAAAAGCAACAGAATAGGCTAGACTTCTCGGATCGCCCCATCTGAGCACTCCTACAAACCCAATTTTGATGGGGCCTCAAAAGGCAATCCTGGGAATGCAGGCTATGGTGGAATCATCAGAGACTATGAAGGCAAGCCACTACAGATTTATTATGGAAATAATTGATGGGACACAAAACAACTCGGCTGAGTTGGAAGGTCTCTGGCAGGGACTCATTCTTTCAAGGCAAAACCACTTTAGCCCCTTGGAGGTAGAAGGAGACTCCCAAATCCTTGTCAATATGGCCAAGCACCTCCTGAATGGCTCAAATGCAAAAACAATTGCTACGAGCTGGAGGCTGGAAGCAAGACTGGAAGCACTGGAGTAAGAATTATCCAACAATAGAGCTATCACCTTCAATCACACAAGAAGAGAAGGCAACAAAGTAGCTGATCTCCTAGCCAACATTGGAGTGGAAAGCGAGCTCACTCTACAGGCAGGAACTCTTAATATTCTAAAAAATCATGCACAAGCTCAGGAATACATTCACCTGGTTCAAAATGACACCAACCTCGCGAATGCTGGTGCCAGCTAGCTCAAAACGGTTGACGTGACAAGGGTCTCGTGAAGGCCACATGCCAACCACGCGCAGTGTTTACTTGGGAAGCGGAGGAGCAAGTCGCTCCCGGAAGGTGGCTTTAATAGCCACAGGATGGCAGGCTGGGAGAATTAACTCCCCGGACTCTCTCGACGGCGCTGTTCACCTCGGCTCTGCGATGGATGTGATGGCCACCGTAGTGGCGGATGACCACTGAGGTAGAGCTGGGAGCTCTATATATAGAGGCCCCCTCTGCGTCCCTGTCCACATGCTGTATGATTCCTGGTTAATTCGATTACAGGTCCTGGTTAATTCGGGCAATGCCTTGTTCTGTTACAGCCTAGGCCTGCTCGTCCAGATTGATTATTCCCTACACTACCCTACTAACATGGTCCATGAGCGTCAAAGACTGCTGAGCTGTCAGGGCACCAGCAGAGGAGGAAACTCGCGGCACCCAGCTGATGAGGAGAACTGCCCTCCTTGCCATTGCCCTCCCTGTCACTGCTTCTGCCATTGCCCTAACTCTACTGCCTCCAATCCCTCCCGGCCTAACCAATTCCTAGAGGCTAGCTCCCCTGGAACCTCATTTGCTCCCTTCTTTGGCTCAGCTATCTTTTCCTTCGAAAGTCACCTGAACCGCCCACGTATCAATGCCCACATTTCAGTTTTGTTCATTGATGAAACTAAGGAAGATGGTAGCTCCAGTGCTCCGCCTGAGGTTGCTCCTCTGAGGGATGAGACCCATGATGCCAATTTGACCTAGGCAGATAAAGGCAAAGCTGCAGATTTTCCGAACCACAGAAGGAAAGTAGCTAGCGTCAACCTGCAGAGGTCGAGGAAGCTGAAACCATGGTGCAGGATGAGGACTATTATAGACCTTTTCCAATTGTGAAGGAGGAGCTGGAGGAATAGCTTGCCACTTCGAATCAGGCTCTGCTGCTTGGTTCTAGTTTTGGCTCAAGGTCTCTTCGGTCAGGTTTCTTTGTCCGCTTGTCTTTGGTTGTTTACGTTCCGTATTGTCTAGGCAGGTCATTTTGTATACGTGTCTCATTGTCTATGAGTTGGTTATTTTGGAAGTCACGTCCTCCGTTCTGGGGATGGGAAAGAAGGCCAGTTTGGCTCTCCCCTTCGTGGGATTTTTGTTCAAAATTTGGGTCTGGTCCTCTGTTTTGGTGGATAACGATACTGTTAGTCTGTTTCTCCCCTGCGTGGGAAATGTTTATGGGTCCTAAGAGCATGCAATAGGCAGTCTGTCTCCTAGCAACACCTGGTCAATCCTCTTTGCCATTATCTCTGGTAGTAGGATCCCGCTATTAGCTTGATTGTAATTGTATTTTGGTTCCTTGTACATAATAGAATATTCTAATTCAGAAAAAAAAAATTAAAAATTATATATTATATATATATATATATATATATATATATATATATATTCTTCACACCTTCAGCAGAAAAAATATGTCCTAGAAGTTTGCCTTCTTCTAGAGAAAACTATGACTTCTATGGGTTCACAGAAATTCCAAACCATCTGCACTTTAGAAACACCTTCTTCAAATGTTGAAAAGGGTCCTTGTGAGTGCTGGAAAAGACTGTTATGTGATCAAGGTAAATAAGGACAAACTTGTCATTCTCTCCCACAAAGGCTATGTCCATGGCCCTCTGAAAACTTGCCCCAGCATTCATCAATCCAACAGGAATCTTGGAGTACATGAAAGTGCCCCGAGGAGTAGTGAAGGTAGTCTTTTCCTGATCTTCTAGATATACAACAATCTGATTGTAACCTGAAAATCCATCTAAGAAAGAAATGACTCTAGCCCCTGAAACCTTTTGCAGCAAGTGTTCCATCTTAGGCAGGGGGTATTTGTCTTTTTTAGAGCATTTTTTTAGATTGCTAAAGTCAACACAAAGCCTGATTTCTCCATTCTTATTTGTTACTATCACAAGGTTAGCTATACACTTTGAATACCTTAGGGGAACTATGATCTTGGCATCCAACAACTTCTTGGTTTCCTTTTCAATCAAAGGCAATAAGGGAGGTCTGATAGGTCTTAATTTCTTCCTAAAAGGGATGGTGTTTTTCTCTAGTGGAATCTCATGCTGAATGATGTTTGTGTCATAGGTCTTGAGATCACTGTATTCCTAAGCAAAAATATCAACAAATTGCTTTATCATGGTTCAATACTCAGAACGTTGGGCAAAAGACAAGTGAGTGGATAGATTTACGTACTTCGGATGGGTTGAACTCCCTATACTATGTTTATGAATAGCAGACTCATTTTGTTTTTTGGTAGGCTTATAAGGTACATCATTATCATCAAACAGCTTCTGTAGGGATGCCAATCCTTTGGGTATATGGTTACTAGGCAGCTGGACAATGCTTTCGTAGCCAATCTTGTCCTTTAGCTTGGACTAGTTGCATTCTTCCATGGTTTTGTTTTCTTGGTCAATGTTCACTTCAGAAAATTCATCAATGAATTGTAAAAACCTATTAATTTCATCATCTTCTTCAAAAAATTTCTAGTATTTGACATTGTCAGGCAGAGATGGTCTATATCTTACCTGAACTTCATAATTCAATTTAGGAGGCAAAGGAGGAATAAACGTGCTAGTAGACATAGCAAGGGAATCAGGGAGCTGGTTCTTCATTCTTGGGATGTAAGAAATGTTGAAAATATTCAAAGATTCCTTAAGCTTCCATACCTCATCTCTGTATGCTTTCAGCCTTGGATGCTTTTCTTGGAAAGTTTTGTTGACCCGCTGAATGATAAGGTCCGCGTCTCTAAACACTTTCAGACCTTTGATGCCCATTTATTTAGCAGCGTCTAAGCCCAATATCAAGGCTTCATACTTTGTTATAATATTTGTGACCTGAAAAGTTAATTTGAAAGATAAATGAATGCATTCCTATGTAGGGGACATAAGGACTACTCCTGCCCCTGCAACTTCCTTAGAGCAAGCTCCATCAAAGAACGTGTCCCAAATTTGTGGGCCTTCTTCCTCTGCCATCTGGAAAACTAGTTTCTTAAGCTGCATGGAGGCCAGCTAGGATTCTTCAATTTGAAGAATAAAAGCTCCAAGATTAGTGTCGACAGCATATGTGGAACCATCACTGAGCGAAATTTCTAGGAGGGTGAAAATTTTGCAATGTCCAACTTGGACAAACCTTATGTTGATTTTATAGCTCTCAATGACATGAACTCGATGGCATAGTCAGTTTCCTGATCTGAGCAATAGATTTTCAGACGACTTGGAGGAGGGAATCTTTGAGGAATCTAGGGGGAATCTAAAAGATTCCTTGAGCCCCAGATTTCCACTTTCTCAGAATTCATAAATTTGACAGTCGAATTTGCACTATTTGATGCCAAAAATATGATGGTGTGTTCAGATTTTCCATTTTCTCATTTCATTTTTAGGTCACTTTTCTAAGTGGAGTGCATGTGTCAACATTCATGTGCGAGCAATGATTTCCATGAGATTCAACGCCGCGATATTGATGGCATGAACAGCTTCAGAAGTTTGACATCCTCTTCTTTATATGGCCCTAGGATGTGAGGTATATGCAGTGTGTTCATGTACTTCTTTTTGCGATGTTTTGTGCTGCACAGATCCCTGTTTGATGTTTGATGTGGGATCTTGTTTTTCATACTTGTTTCATAATTCCTATCTGATGTGATGCAGAATCATCTGTGTGATGTACTTGTTATGATTTGTCATGTTTTATTTGAGATCCCTATGTCATTATGTTGATGGGATAGTCATGTTTTCACCATGTATGTTTGCATTGAGATCCCTTTTATGCCATGTTGGTGGGATGATCATCATTCATGAGTTTGTGTCATACTGATAGGAGTCCTTTTTGACTGAGAATCCCTATAGTAGAACATCTCTTGGTGCCACTCCTGCATGAGGGCATTTTCATTGTATGATAGTGTCATCACCTCTTATGTACATCATCACTATGTACAAAACTTAATGCAGCAGCCTACACCATCTTGACACCAGGGCCTAGAGACGTAATCCCTCCTAGACAAACTCCGTTATCAACGACTTATGCTTTTATGTTGTTTATGATTGTCATGTTCCTCTTCTTTATAGAATGCACATGTATTCATTTATGATCTTTTAAAAATGCAATTTAACACATCACCAAAGTAAAAGGTCTTGGAAGGGTCCATCACACCTGGACCTGGATCAGTTTTCCAACAAAACTTTATCATTTCTTGCCACCAGTTCGGTTGGATTAGTACTTGATTACAAATGGTTGGATTTAGCACTAACTAGACTTTCCTACATATAGTTTGGAAATTTAATCCAAATTCATCTACAGATTAGTTATTTTTAATCATACTTCTCTAAGTACTACTCCATTTGTCAAATGGATTTTTCCAAGCATATAGATTTCTAAATCTAGGCTCAATCCCACTAACAAATAAAATCTAGACTTTTTTTATGCAAACACATTCAAGAAATAGATGGTGAGATGGCTCCAAAGGTAGATGACACACCCACATGGTCCTTTTATCCATCTCTTGATCAAATTATTGACCATCAATATCTTTCCATCAACAACACTCAAATAAAAACTATTAATTTTAGGCATGGTTTTATACTAAATTTTACTCCAAATTGATGGTGTAGGAGGGACAAGGATTTGAAATAGTTTCTATTTGTAACCTTGCATGAAAGAAAATCCACTAAACCCCACCCTCTATAATTAGTTTCATAAATACTTCTAGGAGTACATCCTTTCAAGCGAGCCTTAATAGAAGGAACTAATGGAGACAAGTGAGGACGAGCGAACCAAATTCCCATCCCATCAATGAACCATATTATTTAACAAATGAAGATATCAAAAAGTGATTTATTAATTTATCCAACCACTCCTTGGGTGGATTAAGGCCATAACAAGTATTCAACAACTCCTACCCCATAGTAGTATCTTTCCATAAATCATTGGATCCACAATTACTAAGGGCCAACATAAAAAAGATGAGCAACCTCTTACCTTAGGGATGCTTTCAAGGCATCTTTTACATTCCCCTACAAAGTATTTTCAATGCAGATTTTTTTTCGACCACTCATACTTGTTCAAGATCACTATCCACACAAGTTTAGATCCCAATCCTAGATTCATGAATGGGTCCTCAATAGCAAGTTCTTCTTGTTTCTTTGGTTCCCCAACTATTGACCAATTAACCAAATGATATCTTTTACAATTTGACTCACCACCTTAGAATTTGAGATTCTTAATTTATGAACAATTTGTTTCTTTACATTTAAATGTGCAAGAAATTTTGAATATTGGTAGATCATAGTGTAGAAAGCACTGATTTTATGAGAACTATATGACCAATAAGATTCAAACATCGTGGCCCTCTGAGATTTATCTTGTTCACCATTTTTTGCCACATTTGCAATGACAAAGAATACAAGAAAATAAGCATTCTAAGGTATCCTAAAAAATTCCATATTGTTTTTAGTGAGAAACAAAAGAATATCGAAAATAACATTTAAAATACCCCTACTTACATTTCAAGCAAATATTTTATTTCTAGAAAAGGTGTTGGACACAATGAATACAAATATTATCACTTGTTTAATTTAGTTTAAATTTGATAAAGTCAGAAAATGTTGTAACAAATGGACCTTCTTTTCAACCACAAATTGATAACAATCCAACAAAAATTTCACGCATAAGAATAATTCTACCCTGATCCACAATGTCATGCATGGTGGAAAATTAAATTAAATAGTGTTTCCAATTTTGAATCAATCGTGATCATAAAAAATTCAATCAAAGTTTTAGATCAATGAGAACTTTAAATTTCTATATCATCAAATTCTAATTAGGAGAAAGTTTGATATGATATTAAGTGGTGTTGGATTTAATTAATAAGCACTATGGACTCAATTGTGCTGCTTTAAATGTAATATATGATAAATCAACATGACAAAATTGGGTTCTTATTAATTGCAAATTTGTTATTCATATTAAAAATGTGAAATTTAATGTTTTCTCTATTGAGTTATATATGGTATAGTTTGTTTATCTGTGTGAACTTGAGATATCACATTTTACGTTTGTCAACATTGATGTGCATATCAACTCAAGAGGGGATGAGAGAATACATTCCAAGACACTAAAAAACACATATCTCCTTGTTTATTATCTTGTTTTTTTTTCACTCACATGCACCTACACAACACACCCCGTAGAAAATGAGGGATAAGATGAGCAAGTATGCATATCCATCTCATGGCCCATTAATTGGATAAATTTGTATAATTATGTTGCTCTGTATTTGTCAAAACATTTTGGTCTTGAGGGATATTGAACTTTCAAAACATTTTGCTTAGGGTGTCCTCAAATAAAACCTGATAAACACAAGGATATGTTAAAAGTCCAACATATGGATAATATTTAGTGGGTGTAAGCTAGCATGGTGTATACTTCAAATACAAATGTTATGTGTGTGTTACTATTTTCACAAAAATCCAATACCTTTTTCCTCTATATAACTAATGCATAAATGAATTCAAAATACCATTAAGTATAATCACCTTAATAATGTTGGGTGATAACTCAACTCCAATTTCTCATTAATGGAATAAGTTTGTAAAATATGATATAAATAACTTTGAGACTTATGACATAGTGATATATGACCCCCTTTACAAGTTACAAACAAGGTATCAACAATAAAACCCCAAAAAATAAGGAGTGTTTCACATCTCATATAATCATATTAAAAATGACATATAGAAGTGTTGGGATGATGAAGAAATGACAGAGAAGATAGAAAATGGCTATAGCCTTTGTTTTTTTCATATATTGGTTCATCAGGTTGTAAATGCACATAAAGACTTATGTGAATCTACAAAAAAGCACATTAAAGTAATGGCACAAGTTAAAGTGTGACGAAAATCTAACCATCATCGACAGGTGACAATGTTGGATCTTCGGAATAAGATACATGTGTACTTATGTAGTGACTCAAACTAATTATTGTGAGCTTTGACAATTACTAAGATCAATTTTTCTTGGGGGGGGGGGGGGGGGGGGGTGGTGTTGAATCAAAAGTGTGCAATGTGGATCATCAATTATCAATTTTTACATTTTCTTACAAATCACTGAACCAATAATTCATCAAAAACACATATATGATCTTAAAATATCATATGCGTAAACAAAACATGAAAGAAGAAACACATAAAAATCAAAGATGTCAAGACATCAAATGTTAGGTAGAAACCCTTCCAGAATAAAAACCAATGTAATTTGTTCTCTTCTTCTTCTTTATTATGTAAAATATTCTTTACATCATAGCACAAGCCACAACCAATGTGCAAGCCCCAACTTGCGATGCATACAAGAAACCAATAACTTTAGGAAAATACCTAATGGAAGCCACCATTTCCAACTATACATAGGCCCCAACTTATAGCAGGCCCCAACATCTAATAGTTTCTTTGACCACCATTGAAGGGAAGTCATCATTCCCAATTTCTCAAGCCAAAAACGGTAGGAAGAAAAACACTCCTAGAATAAGAAAGCCACCACTTTCCCACTAAAGGCGCTAACATTCAAAACCTTGTGGACCACATTTCATATATTTTCAGACCAGGCCCATGAACTTTATACTCAAACAATAATAGGCCTAATTTCCTCTATTTTCACACGAGACCCTCTTGATATTCTACGCTCGATAGCAACACAATCTCAAATAACTCAAAACTTTGTGCAATTCAATCAATCAATATTTTCTCACATAATAAGCATACTAAAAATTCCTTAACATCACATTAAACAACTCTACCCTGACTTATACATCAGCACATCAAGCAATACTCAGCAACATACAACAACACAATCTTTGCCCATCCAAGCCCTAACTCAAAAATATTATATTTTCCCCACTATTGATCTAGGTGTATATTGGTGGCCACTTTCCTATTCCACTTGGACCCCCAATATTGTTTCCTTTTATTTTCCTAATTTAGCAAAATTGCCTACTTTGGCAATTTTCTAATTTTGGTAGTTTTTCAGGTCTTGAACTTTCGGAGCCATTTTAAGGCCCTAAAGGACATTTTTTTAGGAAATGGGTAAATTTGTCTCCTTGACTCACATCTACATTTGAAAGTTACTATCTTGAGATACACCTTTATAATGGGCTATCTTTCATGCCAAATGGAGATCGTATGCCAAAGTTATGAGCCTGGGAAGTTGATGTTCTAACTAATCGCATTAGGATCCATACCTGTTGACAAGGTTAATCTTCTCTAAGGACAAATATGATCCCTCTAATCCAATGAGTCGGTCTAGCAATTGATGTGACAATCAACTAGACATCTTCCTAGGTTACAATTGAAAATAAGAACGAAAGATATGACCTACCTCGTTCTGGTGCTATTCTAATCTCCTTTGTTGAGGACACTGAACCACCTATATCACATACTTGTTCTTTCTCCTCTCATTGTTTATGTACCTTAACAAGTGATCAAGACACAACAAGGCATGCCAAAACAAATAGAAAATCCAATAGTAACCTACTTAATTGATCAAGGAATTTCAAGCTAAATGATACATGAACATATGCATTTTGGGATGATGAAACAACATTTGTGTATCATTAGAAAATAAAGGGAAGCTTACAACTATAGCCTTTATTTTGATAGGCTCTCCTTCAGTGGTAATCCAAGTCCAAGCCAAGAACTCTCCAAGCCCTCCTTCTCCCAGTCAAATGAATAGCCTCTAGTCACAATCTTAGCATAAGGGTGCAAATAGACATAGACCAACCATTTGGGAATGGGAGAGGATGAATTTATAGGCTTGGAAAGGGAGTTAGGACCTCTCCAAAGATATTATTATGCTCTCATATCAAGGAGGTAGCTCATAGGGATAAGACCAAGAGGCCAAGTTAGGAGGATTCGACCTCATCTATTCCAAACAACCTCCAGCGCGTTGCTATAGAAGCTTCTAGATAACAAAGCTTCTCAACCTCTTTGGGAAAATTACCTCTTTGGGGTCATCGCAGGTATGCAAGGGAACATAACGATTCCATCGTTGGTCAAGTACAATCTAACATGTGACCATCATTGTTTTAAGCCTCATAAGAGTGATGATTCTCAATTTAGGGTTTTTAGAGAGATTTCTTCAGGGAAAGCTCAAGGAATTTTCCAATTAATGTCTTAGGAGGGATCTGATCTACATACATGAATGCATACAATGCATAAAGGTCATCTTTCTGGCACTTCAGGGTATGCCACAAGGAAGTGAAGGAGGTATGACAAAATATTGTGTAACAGATACTCTGTAAAGCATGATGGAAAAATGAGGAGTGATGGCTGAGATGCTTTACGAGATTTTCCAAGGATGAGGACACACACTGTCAGGAGACTTGCAAGTCAAGGATTCATAAACATATACATATATGAGATCAAAACATGAATCTATGGCATGAACACACCCATCTGGATGATGAAGACTATATGAAATCATCCATGGTATGGGTGCAGCCATCCAAATGAGAAGGATCATATGTGAATCTAAGACCCAAGGTATGGTTGCAACCATCTGATATAGAAGGATCATCATAAATATAAAGTCCCATGGTATGGTCGCAGCCATATGATATAGAAAGATCATCATAAATGTAAAGTCCCACGGTATGGTCACAACCATCCGTATAGCAAAAACATGTGTACAATAATGAATAACATATAACTCCATGCAGCTTGAGTCATATCAGACAAGACGAAGGGTCTTACACTCCATCTCCACCCGATCAAGGTTTTAATCCTAACATGCAAACAAATGTGTTGAAGTCGAAAATGCTAGAAAGCCAACTGATTACCGGCCAATGGTGTGGATCGTTAACAGGTACGAGAGAAACCACCAATAATGAAAATGGCTCTCAAGGTACGACAGTAAAATCCATGAATGTGATAATGAAACTGAAGTTGAACACTCGTGGAATCATCCAATCGAAGGCGAATGATGAATACCTATTGTCAGATGTGAAGAACTTTCCATTAGGGCATGCAAGTTCTAAGGTACTGAAAGGGAGTTTGTAAGTCATCTTCCTGGATAATGAGCTGAAGTCGATAGGAAGTGACCTGTCAAAGGAGGAAAATGATGAGGCCCCCATCATTGACATGAAACAAGTAATAAAGTGGTATGAAATGAATGAGATCCAAGACTGTAACAATGGGTTAGACAATGTATAGGTAAATAACTGCAAACTGGACTTCTCTTGAACACTGGTGAGACAACTTTGGAGGGTGGAAGCATCTGACTTGAAAAGATCAAGAAATGGAATAGTCGAATGAGAGGAAAAAATGGATCACCCAAACTCGGGAAGACAAGTGACTGAGTGAGGATATCCCAAACCTGACATGAGAGCAGAATAGTGTTATGTTCAAGACCAACATGTTGCCGATACAAAGGATGTTTCATATTCATTTTCCCCCTACTATTCCTGGCGAGTACCCCAATTATTTTTATCACAAGCTTGAAGGGGATAAAATATGCTTGTCATCTAAGTTCATTCTTCGAATCAATCCACCCTAGTAAGTTTTACGAGTCCTAGGAAGGTTAAATTCGGTCTCATCGTGGTGACGAGTCTTTCGTCGTAAAGTTTTAACGAGTCTAACGTAAGAATAACTCGGTATCTTTTTCACAATTAGAGAGTTTGAAAAAAAGAAGAAAAAGAAAACTCCATCATGTCCCTTTTCATAATTTGTCTCTTGAATCTGAAAGGGTAGAAAAACATATTCGAGAGAACCTCTTGACTATGTCGATCAAGGTGTACCTTTTATGTAAATAGTTAATCTCAGCGTGAAAAAGGGGTAAATATATATTGAGGTCACATTGATTCATTTATTTTAATGAGTTCAAAATGACAAGTACTCAACAATATTTTCATTTTTAGAGAGTTAGAAAAGAGGTTAAAGATGACTCTAGGGGGGTTCCTTTTTCATTTATTTAATGAGTTCGAAAAAGAGATAAACGAAAACTCGCAAGAATTAGTCAATAATGATCACTGTTCACCTGAAGGTACTTGTAACTACATAAAGAAACACACCCATCACCGATATCGAGAAATAACAATAAAATATTATTAAAAAATTGACAAAAATGAATTTCAAAACTTATAAATAACTAAATGTAATTTCTTTTTTACCATTTTAGCATAGTAAGCTCTAAAAATCCATTTGTGCCCTAATTTTCTCAATTTTCAAGTGGTCATTATGGGAGATCCAGAGTGCCATTTCGCAAACTGTCTGCAACAGGTAAGACACCGATATTTTCTCTTGCATTTTATCACCTTTTTATGCATTTTTAACGATAATTGATTGCTATAAGGGAGGGTTTTCAATTTTTAGGGTGTTGATGACCATCGTGGATATGGTCATCGGACCCGCAATGATCACACTCGAGCCAAAAGACCCGCATGGTGATACCGCTATGTTTGTAAAAACGAGCGTGATGGCACCAAGGGAGAGTTTTTGGAAGGAAAACCCTTCTTTTAAAGAAAATATCTTTGATTTTAATCCATGAAAAAAAACATTAATTGGCATTAAAATGATTTTTTGTAGGAGATCATGGTTTTGGAATGGAAAGAAAGAGGCCATGAGGCCAAAGACCACCAAGTAGCTTAGGATCTTGAATGTATCAATGCTCTAAGGAAATGCGGGTTGCAAAAATTCTTCATGACCAATAGGTTAGGGGCCCAATTGGAATTGCTACCCTATTTGATTAGTTTCTGGGATGTAGATCAAGAGATCTTCATCATAAAAGGCTAGGAACTAGAACTTGAGGAGGAAGAGCGATCCAACTCTTTGGATCTCGCCCGGGGGGTGAGTGCATGAGAATTCTAATCCAGAGGAATTTTTTAGGTGCTGAAATGACAAATAGAGAGAAAGTGAAGACAACAAAAATCACCAACAACCTTCCCCTGAGAACAATCTTGTTCACTATGGCGCATGTATCCAGCATGCAAGCCATGCATGAGGCTTCGAAATCCCAGTTCTAGTATGCTATTGCATGTTTGACTGCTACCATATTTAATTAGTGTGGAGGCCTTCTAGCAAATATCAAATGTAGCTAACCAAAGGGAAGCGTGGACACCTAAAGAAATTCAAGTTTGGTTCAATATTGGTGACCTTATTTTTAGAGCAAGTGCCCTTGTTATGGAATCAGTGGGCAGAGGAAGCAAGTCCTGCGGCCCCGAGATCATAGACTAGTGAGATGGAGTCAACTCATGCCTGAAGGAGGAATGGGTCAGCATATGCATTACCATTACCCACCATAATTTCACATTTGGATAGAACCAAAACTACTCATGTTAGACGATTATGCTTATGTTGATATGAATTTCAGGTGGGATCTAGATCTACCACTGCCACCAGGAGAACAGTGGATTGATGTAGGTAAAAATGTGTTTTTTGATTTTTTTCAAGTTTTATGATTTTTGTAAAAGTGTAAAATGAGACTCAACTTGTGATAAATGTGCAGATGTGGGACTAGAGAGACCACCTAGCATGTCGACAATACCATGATGAGTTTCTCATCAAATAGTGGGCGCAGACTATGAAGAAGGGGTAGACCCCTTAGTTGAGATGGAGCGCAACCTAGAGGTGATAACTGAAGGAGTTCCAGAGTATGCCACTATTGATGAGGTGCCACTACGTTGGAAGAGACACATAGTGGTAGTATCTGTGAGACTGTGTCGGCTGCTAGGCCGAGTATTCAGAGTGTTCTCATGCTATCATGAGCATCGCTCTTTTACACGTTTTGTAGGCTTTGAAAACCAAGTGTCCCAGAATACTCTATTTTTTGATATCTTGATGTAAACACTCTAAAGACGTGATATATATA
>APFE030895212.1:0-10311 GCA_000404065.3 Pinus taeda
TTTATGAATTGAGCAAATTGAAACATCAACAGAAAATAATGATGAAAGAATTACACGCCGTACCTACTACATCTTTGCCTACAGCTGTAGCTACCCACAATATGGGGAGACCCCCAATCAACACGGCCAATAAGATCGATCCAAATGACATCGCCTTGATTGGAGGAAGATCAAGATCTCACACTCCCCCCTTTTTGCTCACTTATGAAATCTTCAATAAAAACGTGCATAATTGTTTAGTAGATTCTGGAGCTTCAAGAAATATTTTACTCAGATCAATATGTGCCAAGTTAAACGTTCTACCACAAAAATCCGCGGTACGCATAGTTCAGCTTGATCGGTCTCAAGTCGAAGTGATTGGTGAACTTAATCAAGTCGCCATAAGATTGTCGTCTAACCCCAAGGTTTGTCAGGTTATTGACATTCTAGTAGCTGATATCCTTGAATTCTACGGCCTAATTCTCAGTAGGGATTGGTCTGAAAAACTCCGTGGATACTTCTCAACCGACTGGTCTCACATGTGGTTACCATATAATGGTAAACCAAAACAAATAAAGGTTGAACGAGAATTACACAAGAAATACATAGTAACAGAATTGGAGGGAGAGAATGAAGCGATAGCATATAACAGTAGCATCATAGGCAATTACTCAACAAATTCTTTCCTCAGCAATTTCAATGCTCATACATCACCTTACTTAGAAAATTCAGTTGTATCCCAAGTAGAAAATTTTCCCAAACTGATAATTCAAAGTGCGTTAATTTTGTAGAAGAACCTGTAAATACATCTTTGTTTTGGAAATTATACTTTGATGGCTCTAAATCTAACAAAGGAGCGGGAGCAGGATGCGTTCTGATTAGTCCAGAAGGAAACAAGACAATGCTTACACGCAGACTTGCATTTGATTGCACGAACAATACAATAGAATATGAGGCCTTGGTGCAAGTCTTATACAAAGCAATCGGGTTGAACGTCAAATACCTTCAATTCTATGGAGACTCTGAGATTGTGGTCAAACAGGTACGTAACACCATACATTGCCTATCAAGTCATTTGAAACACTATCAATCTCTAGTATAGGATCTGACTGAGCATTTCATGGCATTCAATATTTTCTCAATCCCAAGAATTCAAAACGCGAGCGCATACCTTTTAGCCAACGTAGCCTCTAGACTCATTCCCTCCGAAGATTTTAGCCCAGATAGATTCTCGATAGAATTAATCTTTAAACCGTCCGTCCCTGACAACATTAAAAACTAGAGAGTATTCAATGACGATCCTGATATTGTAAATTTCCTCACCTCAAAAGGATCCTACTCCAATCAAATAATTGATGAGGACCACCACGATCAACAAATACAACAAACTAGCACTGATAATGCTATACCAAAATCGGTGGTTAAGTTAGAAGACTTATATGATCTGAAAGTCGGTTTAAGAGGTCTACCAATTCTAAGCTATGCAATTCAACTCTGAACTATGAATCAGTAAACTTGGGAACCGATGATAAACCACAAAACGTTAATCTAGGCCACGACCTAACTCATGAAGAAAAACTAGCATACATTCGTCTCTTGAGACAATACACAAATGTTTTCGCCTGGAATTACGACGAGCTGAAGACATACGACACTTCCATTATCCAACACACTATCCCTATGATCGACAATGAAAAGCCTGTCCAATAGAAACTCAGAAAAATCCACCCCAATCTAGAAAACCAAATAAAGACTGAGCTAAATAAGTTGTTAAAAGCTAGAATAATTTTCCCCGTCAGACATTCCAAGTGGGTCTCCAATATGGTACCCGTTAGAAAGAAAAGCGGAGATATTAGAATCTGCATCGATTTTCAGAATCTCAACAAAGCCTATCTAAAAGATAATTTTCCCCTCCCTCCTATGGAGCAGATATTACAAGCAGTAGCAGGTTCAGAATTAATGTCTTTTCTGGATGGATTTTCAGGATACATCCAAGTGCTGGTACATCCCGATGATTAGCTAAAAACCACGTTCCGAACCAAATGGGGCACATATGCATATCGAAAGATGCCATTTGGTTTAATCAATGCCGACGCTACGTTTCAAAGAGCTATGGACATCGCATTCAAAGGTTTAGTCAATAAAGCCGTAGTGATTTATTTGGATGATATAACAGTATACTCAAAGAAGCGAGGCGACCATCTCTGAGACTTAAAACAGATCTTTCAACGATGTTTAAGGTATGGGATTTCACTTAACCCAAAGAAATCTTTTTTCGAATTAAGTGAAGGGAAACTTCTAGGATTCATAGTATCAAAATCTGGTATTCACATTGAACCTGATAGAATCAAAGAAATTTCCGAAATATCCCCGCCTCATAATAAAAAGGCCATGCAATCTTTTCTTGGTCAAATCAATTTTGTGAAAAGATTTGTCACGGATTTTTCAAGAATTGTTTCTCCTTTGCAAACCATGATAAAAAAGAATTCAAATTTCAAATGGGGTCTGGACGAACATGAAGCATTCAATTTGATCAAACAGGCTATCATTAATGCTCCATCTTTAGCAACCTCGAATTTTTCAGAATCTTTTATCTTATACACATTCGCCTCAGAAAAATCATATGCCGCAATCCTAACTCAAGCGAATCAAGAGAAAGCGGAAGCTCCAATCGCATTCTTTAGCTCTAATTTACAAGGGGCTGAACTCAATTATTCAGACGTAGAGAAACAGGCGTATGCCATTTTCAAAGCGATCAAGTGTTTCATACCTTTATTACTTAAAAACCATACCAAGGTCATAGTACCATTTCCAGCGGTAAGAAATATTTTAATACAGAAAGATGTGGGTGAAAAAAGAGCGAATTGGATCACTTCTTTACAGGAATACGACCTTGAAATCAAACCTGCAAGCATTGTGAGAGGCCAAGGCTTCTGCAAAATGTTGGCTGGAGCATTGCATATTCCTGAAAGCGCGTATGAGGAAGTACAAACATATGAGGTAAGCCTAAACGATATAGAATCTTTATACGCTGACACCATTTATTATCTCAAAAACGGGTATGCTCCAGCTCACCTGGATCACACTAAGAAAAGAGCTGTGAGATTAAAGGCTAAACAATATCAGCTCATAGATGATGTTCTGTTTAAACGAAATTATGATTCTGTGCTTCTTAGGTGTCTCGAGAAAACTGAATCCGAAAGGTTTTGCAGGAACTCCATGATGGACCTGCAGGCGGACATTATGCTGGAGATGCCACCGCACACAAGATCTTGCGAGCAGGGTATTATTGGCCCACACTGTTCAAAGACTCACATAGTTACGTGAGGAAATGCCAAATCTGCCAAACTACTGCAGGGAGACAAAGGAAACCGTTCATGCCACTACAGCCGGTAAATATTGAGCAACCATTCAGTCAATGGGGCCTGGACATAATAGGTGAGATCATTCCTCACTCTTCTAAGCAGCATAGGTATATCCTCACGGCAACTGATTATTTCACTAAATGGGTCGAAGCAGTACCTCTCAAGACAGCTAATTCTGAAAATATCATTGAATTCATTGATCAATTTATAATCACCAGATTTGGATTGCCATCAGCTTTAATTTTTTATAATGCTTCTTACTTTTCTGGAAATGCAATGACTGATTTTGCACTTAAAAGAGGGTTTAAACTAAAATATTCTTCCAACTACTATCCGCAAGGAAACGGATTGGCTGAGTCAACAAATAAAAACCTAATCAGGATTATTAAAAGGACAGTTGACCAGAGCCAGAAGAATTGGCACAAAACCTTGGTAAACGTTTTATGGGCAGATAGAATAACGAAGAAGGCTTCAATCGACACTTCTCCCTTTAACTTAGTTTATGGGAAGGAAGTGGTTCTTCCAACTCATTTAATGATTCCCTCCTTGTCTTTAGTATAGTGCATCGATGAGGTATCTACTTCCTCCTTACAACTAAGACAGATGGGAATAATTAAATTGGAAGAACAACGAGAGCAAGCTAAGAAAACCCATGCTCATCACCAAACGCTAATAAAATCCTCTTTTGACTCAAGCATAATGACCAGAAAAAACTTTCAGACGGGAGATCTAGTTTTGAAATGGGATAAGGCTCACGAAGAGAAAGGCAAACATACAAAATTCCAGAAAATGTGGCTTGGTCCTTTTCATATTGTAGAAGTCATAGGCCCGTCAACGTTTGTGTTGCAGGATTTAGGAGGTAGAAAGGATTCTTTGCCTGTTAACGAACAAATCCTGAAAATATACTTTCCATAGAAGATAACTCTTCTAAATTTTGTAGGATAGCTTTTTGTTCTTCTTTCTTAGAAATAAAACCAGTTGTAGATGATTACTACAGTAATTCACGTTAAATGGACACCAGATCCTCTGTTAGATTTTGATTTTTCACTTGTACAAACAGTAAAATTTTTCGAAAATCTGATCTTTATTATTGACGAATAGAGTCCAACTTTACCCTAGAAATGATACTAGTTCTGACTTCAAAAATTTTATGAAAGCAACCTTTGGCAAAAAACTTGTTTTATATCAGCACAATGAAAGATATCAATTAAAAAATGAGTATTCTCTGTAAAACTGCTATTTTTCAAACTCTATTATTATCGTCCAGAACTTTCTTAAGGAAAAACAATGGGTTCCTCCCTGCTAAAGGAAATCGCAGCATTCAGAGAAGTAATCCGAGAAAACAATATATATCTCAAAGAATAAGAGGTCTCATCACGAGCCGGCTTATCATGATCACATATATTATAACTTGCTGACCTTGCCAATACTGTCCACCAAAACAGGGCAACGACTTAAGATTGTTGCAATCAAAAGACAAGGGTCTCATCACGAGCCAGCTTGTTCAGCAAAAGTGTAAATCAAGAGAATGACTGTGTCATAATTTGGCCACCAAACCAAGACATTGTTCTTTGGAGAATAAAAAAGGAAAAAGTATAAAAATGGTTTTCTCTCTGGAAAAGCTGTAGATAGCTTTAAGCAGGATAAAGGATCATTGCTGGGTAACAGGTAACCCCGTCGAGGCTATGGACGCCTGCTGGCAGCAGAGGCTCTACCTACGGTAAATGAGCATATTTTAAATGACCAGCATAGTAGAGATGACCTCATTTTATCTTTAAAAAGGACCAAGTAATGGCTGGTGTAAATACAAGGGCTAAAACCATAGGAAGCAAACAAATGGAATACAGAAAGGTTGAAATAAAGTATCATTGATAGGATAAGACAAATGTACTCTATATGTCCATAACAAAGTTTAGACTGACGAAATTTTTTCTATTTCGGAAGTTGAAGTTCAATAGAAAGTCAGAGATAACTGGTTCTTCCCAGTGAATTGCCATTGTTGTGGTCACCAACAACCCCCCCTCTTTTGTTTGGTATTAGCAACAACACCAAGCAAATGGGGGACCCTTAGTAAAAAATTCAAACAAAATCCCCATGAATATTTTTGTTTTTTCCTTAGAATCTTATCGCAGCAAAGCAAAGGAAACACTTCTTTTGTAAGCGTATCAAACCACGAAGAAGCGATGCTAAATTCATCGCATCGCATTTACCATAAGCGCTCTTAAAAGGAGAAGCTTAAGAAATCCCCGACGGCCGATGTGCGACGTCGCATATCGCAGCAGCCGCATAGAGTAAGACGCAATGACTAATATCCGAAATTTGCGATTTGCGATCTCTGATCCGAATCTGCGATCTGCGATGATCCGATATTGCGATACCACAATACTATAATACAAATCTGCGATCTGCGATCTGCGATGAGCGCGAATCTTGCTCAGCACAACATTCAAGGAAAGTTGTCCATTAATCAGAATTAGGCGCACGCCTGTAAAAAGAAATTAATGATAGTACGAATGGCTACTTTTCGTTTTTCGAAGAGTCAGTTCACTTTGAATGTTATGATTATACACACGCAAGATCTGAAGCTTTCATATCAATCTTTATTTTCATTTACTCTTTTCCTTTACGCAAACTATAAAACAGGAGATAAAATGGAGTAATTTTTTTTTGCAGGAAACATCTAAGGAAAAGAGGAAAGCGCCGATGCTCGGAGAACACAAAAGAGACTTCTTCAGAAGCAGGAATCACATACGATAGGACTACAGATTCCAGAGTATCACTCAACAGATGCTAACGACCGATAGGCCATCTGAAGATCAGAATCAAAGGCGCACAAAAGCAACATGATTACAAAGCTTACACGACAGAAAAGCCCGGAATGAAGAACGAAGGCAGTTTCCAATCCAGAGAATTGCTCGGAAAGTAAAGTCTTCTGACTCATCAAGTCATTCGCGAAGACAGAAAACCGAAATAGCAAAAGCAGATCCAGTTTGAGGAAAATTTGAGTTATTACTAAGTATACACTCAGTCAGCGGGAGATTCTCTAAAATATCTGATAGTTTATCAAAAAAGTGGTGTCGGCCCTTGTTACTTCTATTTTTATAGCACACACAAAAAGGGAAAGGCAACCAACCAACTCTTCTCAGACAAATGCTGCACACTTACAGCACTAAGGAGCAAATACAGAAATAGTTCAAAGTTAGATTTAATTTTAGAAATAATTTGCTTTATCAGAGGGACGGTCATTTGAAAACCGGATCCCAAATTTATGTAATCAAGTTAGTTAGCTAGCAGTATTTAAACCCTTCTCAGGCATTTAGAGAAGGGTCCGGAGATTTGTCAAAACTCGTCCTCAGAACATGCACTTTTGCGCCCTCGGAGGTGGTTTTGATGAATGGATGGATCAAGGTTTATTAATGTTTGCATTTGATATCTGCTACTGATGTTGCACTTCTGTACTCTTAGTAGATGTTAGAGCAAGGAGAGATAAATCATTGCTGCTTGAAGCTTATGAGTGGAACCAGTCATAAATGGTACTTTTATCTCTTGACTATTTCTGCTTATGTTCTTTAAGTGATTTATAGTTTCAGTTGTTTATATGTCATTATATGAATGTATGGGTTATCATTTGGCACTTTTGTACGGTGGAGTCATATTGTTTGTATCTGACATATAAATAACTTATTATGCGATATGCTCCTCATAATTGTTTTGCCTAACTTCTTATGCAAAATAGTTTATCTTTAATGATTTCTATTCTTATGATAGCTGAATGATCTTTTTTACCAGTTATTGTTCGAAATCTTTTTAGATCGCATAATAGAAGATATACACCCCGGGTTAGTGTAGATTAGATGTGTTGTTTCTTACTAGACTACAATAGCATAGAGTTAGTTTAAAGAGTCTAAATTAGATTTGCTTGAAATTTCCCTTAGATCAGCATAGTCCAAACTCTACACACACACACACACACCCAAGGTCGGGAAACTGGTCCCGTCATCCCCAGTCGGACCCGCTATACCAAACGGATAAGGAGCTGCCAACCAAGGTTCGGACCGGGTGGGTATCCCCCTTGTTGTCGACCCGATTTTCGGGGCTTCAACAGGAGTAAAACGCTGGACAATCATACGCAGTAATGTAAATGCTGGATGTTGGGCATTAAATGTAAAAGCTGAACGTGGTCATATAATATGTTGTGTATGGGTATGGAATGCTGTCATACCCTAGATCTGGCAGTATAAGATGCGTGGAACCAATATATTATATAATATGATATATATATATATACGCTCATATGGGAATGAAGATATACTGAAACACATACATGTAAACATCTCATACATGAAACACAGTCATTGTGGACAGTCATACGTAGTATACATAAAACGCAAACATTGGAACACAGTCACATGTTACGCTGGTCAATACGCTGGGCAGCAACCCTCATATGCTGTCTAGAAACCCTAAACGCAACACTTATACGATGTCCAGAAGACCTGTTTCACGCAGCCATAAAAGAACATAGCTCACACGTGGAAATATTCGGATGGTTTCGCTGTAATGAGGATTCCACGTTGACATGGAAACTCATGCATATATATACTCTGTCACACGTAGCTTCATACGTTGTCACACACAACAACATAGACGCTGTCATACGTAGCAACCCTTACATGATGTACGCATAACATATTCACAGTGATACGTTGTTCATGAAGATTGATGGAGATAGTCATTACATGCTGTCCATGGAGACAGTCAACATGATATCTAATCCGTTACCATATAAGGAACATCTGCGATGGAGAGCATGCATAAATGGTTGCCGCTGTAGATGAAAGAGCTAAAAATGGTTGCACTATAATACATTGTTCAAGCAGTTCTATTCGCAGTCAATGGAAACATCGAAGAGCTTCCAGGAGATCTGCTTTGTTGTAGGTGATAGCACGATGATAATCAGCACAATGATGCATAATGATAAATGGGTAGCATGATGATAAACAAGATCATGAGTAGCTTGATAAGGCCAGGGAAGAAGCAGAATGATGTATGAATGAACTATAAAATGATGCATGATGACATGGAGAATGAGAACATGGACATGGGCAGCAGTTGAATGAAAACTTGGACATGATGCACGACAGCATGATGATAATACACATCTGTAAGGACAACAGCATGATGATGATGCATATTAGTATGGGCAGCATAATAAGATCATGAACATGAGGGGCATGATGATTATCATGATTAGTGCAGCATGGTGTGCTACACAGTAAGGTGCAGAAAATGGATGAGATGTAGCACGATGATAGGTGAAGGAGTCACCTTGAGAATCAGTTGAAGCAGAATGTCTTCAACTGATCTCATCATTATACGAAATGATCTATGCTAGATCTACATAAGTCAAAGTATTGACTTCTGTTGTAAATGTACTCTCTCTCTCTCTTTCTCTGCTGAACTTTGAAGATAAAAGAAGATTTGATCAAAGGGTTTCCCCACACATTGTGGGGTTTGTCCCTGGCTCGTGCCATATCTTGTGTCCTCTTGTCTTGGCTTGTATTCTGCATTTTATATTTATGTTCTATCTGCAGTTTATCGTAATGCTAATGTGATTGCTAACTGTGAAAATTTAAATAAATTGCTCTAGCATAGAACATACCTAAACTTAACATGGTATCAGAGCTGAGGTGAAGACTATGCCCAAGCAAGAGTGAAAGAGCAATCACCAAAGGTAGTTGGGACAAGACAGAAGGATCAATGGGTTCCTCATAAGTCACCTAGGGTGAAGTCGAAGCAAAGAATGTTATCAAAATGACGTAGCGGAAGTTTTTGATGGCCCATCTAAAGATCACTTCATTAGGAAGTTCGGATATAAGGGTGGAAGGAAAGACAGATGCCTTGTTGAAATAAGTTCGACCGTTATGCAAAGGAGTGTCTGAATGGCAGAGGCACATCTCTTGATGAAGATAACAACCATTCCTGGGACATCTTCAATAATCAAAGGAATGACTGGTAATGCAAGTCATCAGGGAAATGGTCGACTCTTCCACAAAAGCAAGAAACCCTAGAATCTCTTTTATGTACCTGATCGCAAGAAGAAACTGATGTCCATCTCGGAAATGGAAGTCAAAGGTTACAGGGCGGCACTTATTGATGGAAAGGTACGTGTTTGAAAATATATCTTTCAAAGATGCTTTTGAGTTTAGGGTTGTATCAAGTTGCAGGAAGTTCATTGGGGACCATGTCCATTGACTCAACACCGGAGGTCTATGAGTCAGATGGTGACTAGGATGCCTGAATTAAAAAAGGAGCATGAAGGTACATGTTTGAAATGTACCGAAGGAAAATATTATAAGGGGATCATTCCCCTCATGCAGCAGGTCCACAGGTTTGGAACGACCCGAGGAGTTTGAGAATCATGATCAAGGAATCTCGTGTATACAGGTGGAAGAAAGCCCTCTATGGCTTGAAGCAAAACACCTCAGGCGTAGTGTGAGAGGATTGATAGCTATCTAATGCAGATGAGATTCACTAGGATTGAAACCGATCCAAACCATTACTCAAAGGTTGTGGATGATAAACCTCTCATACCGGCACCTATGTCTAACAGGTGCAGACCCTCTCATTTATAGGAGACAGAGGGAGTTTGATTCTGAATGTGGGAAGATAAGCTGCAAGCTTGTGGCTGCCTCGAGGATCTTAACTTTCAGAAGTTATATGGTAATGATGTCGGACCAGATTTGGGAAATGCCTTTGAGTTTCATAAACTCATTCGCGTTGATGTACTTGGAGAACCTCCGTCTAGACATATGGGATGCAGTTAGCATGGTGAAGCTCATATTTGAGCCTCACTGGATTGGTGTCAAGAATATTCTGAGATATCTTCAGGGAATAATCTCTCATGGATTGAGATACACTGCCGAAAATATAAACCACATGATTATTCGAATGATAAGTAGGCAGG
>APFE030895214.1:4408-16702 GCA_000404065.3 Pinus taeda
ATGATTAACATTTCTTTTGTTCTCATCATGAGTTTCCTTTACTACCCTTTCACCATTAGTGAGCATTTCTTGTAGCAACTTATTCATATTTATCTTCAATTCTTCCATGTCTATCTTCAAATCTATCTTTAAATTGTCCATCTCATCTTCCACGTCATTCATCTTAGCTTCTACGCCTTTCTTTAAACAATCCATCTTATCTTCTACACCTTTCTTTAAACCATCCATCTTAGCTTCTACATCTTTCTTTAAACCATCCATCTTAGATTATATTCCATTTTGTGCAAGTGACACTTGTTGCACTTGGTCTCGTAATTTTGATATATCACGTTGCATTTCCTCCTCTTCTTCATGAGTCATGCTAGAGATTTCAGGTTGCTTACTAGGTGTTTGCATTTTCTTTTCTCGGGGCATCAATTATCGATAATAATGCTTTACTATGCCGTTTGAATTCCTTCAAACTAATTTTTCAAACCAAGCTTATGCAAAAATTTAAAAAAACTACACACCTTTTTTTCACTTTGTAGGAGCTTGATATTGAATCGGATGTATCTCTGTAATTTTGGACCATCTATTTCTGAAATTGTGATCTATAGTATCCCTTTGCATCCTCTTTCCAATGCCACCAGCCTAATCCAAATTGGATTCTCCAAGAGAGAGTTATGCAAATCTCCCAAGATGACCTGATTATAGACCTTTCCAGAAGAGTGAACTTGTATGAAGTGCCATGTGTCACTATTTCAACCTTTGGCACTGAAAAATATATACAAGAAACTACAGTCCGTCCACTTTATGTACCTTCTTACAAAATTTCAATCTGATGCTCGGAGAGAAAGTTATGATGATTTTCCCTAGATCACCTATTTGGAATGTAATTCAGGAGTCTGCAAAAAGAACAACTTGCTCAAATCATATCTCCGCAAATATAGCACGAAAAGCTTTAAAATTTGGAC
Source organism: Pinus taeda (assembly GCA_000404065.3). NCBI lineage: Eukaryota > Viridiplantae > Streptophyta > Pinopsida > Pinales > Pinaceae > Pinus > Pinus taeda. The sequence continues at coordinate 5,362 of APFE030895214.1, forward strand.
CCAGGGTTCAGTACGATTTCATCGCAAATGGTTTTGTTTTTGCTTCTGAAACATCGCAGAAAAAAAAAGTTATGGAGAGAACGCCACGATGACCTATTTGGAGCAGCAAAACCCTAGAATCCAAAGCTCTTATACCAAATGTTATGAAACCAGCTCACAAAAAGATAGAAAAGATAGGTGGACACCTTAGAATTCAGCCTCTTCGAGGGGGCAACCTCCTTTACATTAAACAAATGAACAATTCTTGGATGATACAAATGACAAAACCTCCTTTCGATATATAGGAGTCTAAGGAGTCACAATATAACCCAGCTGACCTAACAATAATAATATAAATCCACAAAAATAACAATAGAGGGATTCTATGGGGTACAACAATAAAAATATGGGGACAATAGGGGCACAACAATATTAATAAGGGATATAACTAAAATAGTAATGGGGTAATCACTAGCATTATAGGGACCTATCAAAACCTCTAATTCTAAAGTCTTCATTTGATTAAATAGCGCAAACAAAAGAATGGTAGAAAAACCCAAAATCCAAGGGAAGCAGAGAAGCACAGCATGAATTCCCCAGAGCCGTTGGATCCACAAGATCAACGGATGAGATCAAATCACATCGGAGGAATCTAGCGGCATATCAACCTCAGCCTCAAGCGATTTGCAATCACCATTGATCGAGCATGCAGATCAACGATGGAGCGAGATCTTATCGCATCGCAAATATGCTAAAGGGAGGACTTAACATAGGTAGAAGGATTTCAACGGAGCTGAAGGAGTTCTGAATTAAACAACAAAGGATATGAGTTTCGTGGTAAATGGTATTTCGAGCGGGCTTTAGGCAGTAAGTGGTATTGGAAGGGCTTCACCAGATTCCATACACCAAACGACACGTAGCACGCCGTAGGAGAGAGAAAACCTCTTTTTCAGGCAGGTAATCTCCATCCAAGTGGGCCACCCAAAATGGTTGTCAGTCATTGGATTGGAGATAGTGGATCAACAATGGAGATTGAGCAGACTACTTGATTTTTCGAGTTGGCTGCGAACCGTTGGATTGAAGGCAGATCAACCGTGTGGAATACAAAGGGATTATGACCCGTAGCCAATCCGACTGTGATCAAGGCAGACCTGAGAGGATTATAGGGTGGACATGATATCTTTTGAAGTCTAGCTTGGTCAGATTTTCAATTGTTTTAGTGTATTCCCTCTGTAAATAGAAAAGTGTGTTCTCAAGGATTTTCACCACGCATGGTCCTTTCGTTTGTAAACAGGTAGCCTAAATGCCTTAATCATTTTTGCAATGATTATTTAAACTCTTAGCAGGGAGATGAAGGGACAACGCTGGGAGCCAAAGAGCCTAAGAAGGGGATTAAACTGATAGCACCAATAGGCTTAAAATCCATTTAATGGCAACAACAAAAAAAGGAGGAGGTTAGAGACCAAGGAGAGATAGAGAGTTAGAGAAAACATATAGCTACGAACAGTTTATCATAGGCACTAAGAGGGAGAGTCTATGCACTCTTTAGACTCGAGGTTTTCGAGTGAAATCCCTATGTAATATCATTGTTTGTTTTGTTATGGCTCTGATTGAGCTCACACCTATAAATTTTGTTCTTGAGGAAATAATATAGAGGTTAACATTGAAATCTGGACCAAGAAACATAGCCAGGAAGTCTGGTGAACTCCTTGATTATTTGTTGTGTTGATGTGTTGAATTGTTATGTTTTACAATTGTTAAATGTTTGTATTATTCACAATATTTTCGATCCATTGCATTAAATAATATAGGCATTCCTGCACATGAGTTTGTAATACATTTTATTCTTGATTTAGTATCCTTTTCAGATTAAGTGGTATCAGAGCATTTGGTTTTAGTTTTATTAAGGTTAGACAGCTTTTACTAGATTTTGAATGCTAACTAGATTAAATTTCAGACTAGGAGGAGGAGAACTTGGTGAGGCTAATCCAGAGATTGGAAGAGTCTATTCTCAGAGGAGAATGGCATAAGAAGCTCCATTGGGATAAGAATCTAAATTTATAGAAATTTTTAAGACACTCCAAGCCATGGTGGAAGAGATGTATCTAGAGTTTAAGAAGGGTCAAGGTGAAAGCACTGCAACACCCAAACTAGAAAAAGGAGCAGAGGAACCTTTTCTAGTTTCCCCTCCAGAAGGAAAAGGAAAAGGAGAAATGACTGCTCCACCATCTCCTCCCACCATCCTCATCATCATCATCTTCTAGCTCTTCTAAGAAGAAGAAGGAAACTTCCTTAATCAAATTAGATGTGAAGTTTGATTTTCCAATTTATGATGGAGAACTCAATGCAGAAAAGCTAGATAATTGGATAAGACAAATTAATGTATATTGTAGGGTATAGAAAATTGATTTAGAAAGGAAGAAGACTCAGTTGGCTAGCCTTTGACTTGGAGGAACTGCACTAGTATGGTGGGAAGGCAAGACACAAGTTGATCTACAAAAACATGGTACAATCATTTCTACCTGGAATGAATTTGTTTCTGCTATCAAAAATCAATTCTATCCTTTATCTTACATGCAGCAGGAAATGATGAATTGGCAAACTCTTTGTCAGTTGAAGGGTCAAAGTGTATAAAGTTATACTCAAGAATTCAGAAAGAGAGATTTAACTCTAGGTATATCATTAGACTCACCTGAGACTATATTGAAGTATAGTGGTGGTCTTCATAGATATTTAAAGCATACTATTCTCAGGTTTAATCCCACTAGCTTAGATGATGTATCAGTTCAAGCCACACATCTAGAAACTAGCGGCAAGAATGTAAACCCAGAGGTTGGGGGATCATCTAAATATCCTGTAAGAAAGAGAAAGGAAAATAGGAAACTAAAATGGAAGGAGAGGAAAGCAAACACTGTAAATAAGGATAAACCTTCATGCACTCACTGCAAGAAAGGAGGAAACGATGAGGCACATTGCTGGTTTTTGCATCCAGAACAAAAACCTAAGAAGTTCAGTGGTAAGAGGAAAAAGAATGTTGTTGCTATTCAGCAGGACTTGGGATCAAATTCAGGTGATGAAACAACAGTTACTACCATAGGAATTAAAGGTAAATATTCTGAAGCATCCACAAGTAATTCTGCACAATCTGTTGATAATGAAAGTAATGAAAGGGAAAGAAATGAGCTTTTTCGTATTAGAGTAATTTCCAAGCATAATAAGATCAATACTTTATTTGATAGTGGATCACAAGTAAATTTGATTTCTGAAACAATTGTAAAGAAGTTGGCACTAGAAACAAAACCTCATGAGAAGCCATATACATTAGGTTGGGTGTGTGATAAAACAAAGTTACAAGTAACAAGACAATGTAAATTTAGGTTTGCTATTAGATCAACATTTGTAGATGAGGTTGAGTTAGATATAGTTCCATTGGATATATGCAGTATTGTTTTGAGAAGTCCATACTTGTATGATAGGAAAGTTATTTTCTATAGAGATGAGAATAAGTATCAACTCACTAAAAATGGAATAGGATACATTGTAAGAGCTCATAAACTCAAAGGTAACTATTCTCTCACAAACTCAAGACAAATGAAAAGAATTTTGAATTCAAGTAAGCAGTTTTTACTAATGGTTACAACAACAAAGGATCTTGATAAATCCAATGCATTCGAAGGCTACGATTCTAAATAGAAAGCTTATTTAGTTAAAGTTGTTTCAGAATATGATGTTCTATTTCAAGAACCTAAAGGTCTTCCACCCAAGCGAGAAATAGTACATTGTATTTATTTGCAGCAAGATGCTCCATTACCCAACGTTGGAATGTATAGGTTGTCAGCTTTAGAGAATGCAAAGATAAAGAAGCACGTATAAGAGTTGCTCGATAAAGGGTTTATATGACCAAGCACATCACCATGTGGATCTCCAATCGTGTTGGTGAGAAAGAAAGATGGTTTGTGGAGAATGTGCATTGATTATAGAGCACTAAATAAAATAACGATCAAGAATCGTTATCCTCTTCCTCGTATTGATGATTTATTGGATCAATTGAAAGAAGCAGTTTACTTTTCTAAGTTAGACTTGCGAAGTGGTTGTCATCAGGTCAGAGTTGCAAAATAGGATGCATGGAAGACTGCTTTCAAGATGAAGAAAGGACTTTATGAATGGTTGGTTATGCCATTTGGCTTAATTAATTCTCCTGCTACATTTATGAGAGTCATGAATGATGTACTCAGACAATTTATTGATGATTTTGTAATTGTTTATTTAGATGACATTCTTGTTTTTAGTAAGACATGGGAAGACCATGTAAAGCATGTAAAGCAGACTTTAGATGTTTTAAAAAGAGAAAATCTCTATGTAACACTGTCAAAATGTGAATTTGGCATAACATATTTAAATTATTTGGGTCATATTGTAGGGGGTGGTGAATTGAAGATAGATCCCTCTAAGGTTGAAGTCATTTTGAACTAGCCTAAACCCAAATCTTCTACAGAGGTTAGGATTTTCCTAGGGGTAGCACAATACTGGAGAACGTTTATTGCTAGCTTTTTTTTATTGTAGCTCCATTACATGCTTTAACAGGATTGAAACAAGTGTTTAAGTGGGGAGGCAAACAGTAGAAAGGCTTTGACACCTTAAAACAGAAAATCAGTACATCACCCATACTAGCACTACCAAATCTTCAACATCCTTTCGAGATTGAGACAGATGCAAGTGACTATGACATGGGAGCAGTGTTGATGCAACACGAAAAACCCATATGCTACCATTCTAAGACATTTACTTCTGCAGTAGCTAATTATCCCACATATGATAAAGAATTGTATGCATTAGTACAAAGTGTGAAAAAATGGAAACATTACATAATGGATAAAGAAACAATCATACATACAGATCATCAACCACTTTAATATTTGCACTCACAAACTAAATTGCAGCAATCAAGACATTATAGATGGATGGGTTTTCTACAGCAATTTCTTCTTGTCATCAGATATAAGAAGGGCATACACAATAAGGTTGTAGACATGTTATCAAGACCAATCATAAATGCATCTACTATACTTAAGCATAACTTAATAATGCATGAAAGTTACATTGAACAATATGCTTAAGATTTAGATTTTAAAGATGTATATGCAACTTTAAGTCATGGCAAGCAAGTAGAAGAATTGGATTATTATGTAAAGGACCAACTCTTATATCATTTTGGAAAGTTATGCATTCCATAGACTGAAAGAGTTAACATAATTCGAGAAGCACATAATTCTCTCATATAAGGTCATTTTGGTGTAAGTAAAAAAGTTGCACAATTGCAAAGGGTCCGTTATTGGCTAAGAATGCATGAGAGAATTTCTAGATATATCAAAGGATGTACAATGTGTGCTAAAAGCAAACCAAGTAATAGGAAATTAAGCTTGTACACTCCACTTCCAATTCCTTCACGTCCTTGGGAAAGTGTTTCCATGGATTTTTTTGGGGGATTGCCAAAGTCTAGGAAAGATCATGATTATTTGTATATTTTTGTGGATAGGTTCAGTAAAATGTGTATTTTGATACCATGTGACAAGCAGGTTACAGCTAAACAAACAGAAAAGTTGTTCTTTCAGAATGTATGGGTTCATTTTGGGTTACCTGCTTCTATTGTATCTAATCAAGATTCTCGATTTGTTGGGAATTTTTGGTCATGTTTATGGGAATTAATGGACACCGGGTTGAACAAGAGCATAGCATTTCATCCACAAACAGATGGTCAGACAAAAGTGGTCAACAGGAAAGTGATCCAGTTGCTCAGAGGATATTGCAGCAAGCATCCCAAGCTTTGGAATGAGAATTTGTGTTATGTGAATCATGCTAACAACCATGCCAAGCACTCTTCTACTAAGAGATCTCCTTTTGAGACTTGTTTTGGTTTTATACCAAAGTCTCCCTTAGGTTTTGTCTTTGGTAAAGACATAGTAGCTAATGGACACAGTGATGTGGACAAAGCAACCAAGTTCATTGAACAAATCCAGGAAATTCACCAACCAGTACAGGAACAACTAGAAAGAATTCAAGCCAAGTACAAGGAAAGACATGAAAAGCATTGAGCTGAACATAGTTTTCAAGTTGGTGATCATGTCTAGCTGTATATCAACAAAGATAGAATGTAGGGTGAAGGTAAGAAGATAAAACCAATAAGGTATGGACCTTTCAAGATACTTGATAAAATTGGTGAAAACCATTTTTGCCTTGATTTTCCAGCTTATGTGCAGATCTATTCAGTCGTTAATGCAGAAAACTTGAGATTGTATGAACCTTCATTGATTGAGGATCCTGAAGAGCAAATTCAGTTTCCTTCTATTGGGGATTTGTTGCCTGAGTATCTCAATGAGCTACAAGAGGGCACAGTTCTGGACAGGAAGGTAAGAACTACACGTCAAGGGAATGTTGAGTACCTTAGAGTGGGACTCAAAGGTTCAAATCCAAGAAAAGCATGATGGATAGAAGTTAGACAGGTGAAGGAGTAGTATCCTCACTTGCTCGAATGCTAAAAACTAACTTTTGATGGTCCAAAAGATTTTCAGTGGGAAGACATGATCCAAAATGGATCTTGTATAAAAACCTCTAATTCTAAAGTCTTCATTTGATTAAATAGTGCAAACAAAAGAATGGCAGAAAAACCTAAAATCCAAAGGGAAGCAGAGAAGCGTAGCGTGAATTCCCTAGAGCGATTGGATCCACGGGATCAATGGATGAGATCAAATCACATCAGAGGAAGACAGTGGCATATCAACCTCAGCCTCAAGTGATTTACAGTCAGTGATGACATATGAACCATTGATCGAGCGCGCAGATCAACAGTGGAGCAAGATCGTATCGCATCAGAAATATGCTAAAGGGAGGACTTAACATAGGAGGAAGGCTTTCAGCAAACCCGAAGGAGTTATGAATTAAACAACGAAGTATTTGAGTTCCATGGTAAATGGTATTTGAGGTGGGCTTTAGGCGGTAAGTGGTATTGGAAGGGCTTCACTCGATTCCATACACCAGCCGACACGTAGCACGCCACAAGAGAGATAAAAATGATTTTTCAGGGGGGTAATCTTCATGCAATTAGGCCACCCGAAATGGTTGTCAGCCATTGGATTGGAGATCGTGGATCAATAGTGGAGATTGAGCGGACTACTTGATGTTTTGGGTAGGATGCAAACCATGGGATTGAACACAGGTCAACCATATGGAATAAAAAGGGATTATGACCCGTAGCCAATGTGACTGCGATCAAGGCAGACCCGAGAGGATTATAGGGTAGAATTGATATCTTTTGAAGTTTGGCTTGGTTAGATTTTCCACTATTTTAGTGTATTCCCTATGTAAACAGAAAAGTGTGTTCTCAAGGATTTTCACTGCACCCGGTCCTTTCGTTTGTAAACAGGTGACCTCAATGCCTTAAGCATTTTTTGCAATAATTGTTTAAACGCTCAGCAAGGAGATGAAGGGACAACGTTGGGAGCCAAAGAGCCCAAGAAGGGGATTTAACCGACAATGCCAATAGGCTTAAAATCCATTCAATGGAAACACAGAAAAAGGAGGTCAAAGACAAAGGGGACATAGAGAGTCAGAGAAAACACATAGCTACGAACAGTTGATCAGAGGCACTAAGAGGGAGAGTCTGTGCACTCTTTAGACTCGAGTTTTTTGAGTGAAATCCCTATGTAATATCATTGTTTGTTGTGTTATGGCTATGAATGAGATCACACCTATAAACTTTGTTCTTGAAGACATAATATAGTGGTCGACACTGAAAGCTGAACTAGGAGACGTAGCCAGGAATTCTGGTGAACTCCTTGATTGTTTGTTGTGTTGATGTGTTGAATTGTTATGTTTTCCAATTGTTAAGTGTCTGTATTTTTTGCAATCTTTTCTATCCATTGCACCAAATAATATAGGCATTCCTGCACATGAGTCTGAAATACCTTTTCTTCTTGAGTTAGAATCCATTTCAGATCACTCACTCAATCTCCTCTCTTTTCTCACTCAGAATACAGGTCTACATAGATGCAAGACAATTCCTTCATATATAGTGAGGGGTTTCCTTCTAGGGAAAGAAAAAACCCTAAATTAAACGTAACTTCTACCATCATATCTTCGCCTAATGAATGGCCAAGATTGACTACGAAATTACAACATTTTACAACACAATTTTACATCTATTTTTACCTTCGGGGGCATCTGGCCCCCTTGACCCCCCCTGCAGCATATATTTGATGGGCAGCATTGCCACCACATTACGAACTGGGGTCCAATGTTGCGATACCTCTAAATAAAGAAGAAAATGAGGCTCCACACCCAATAAAGACTCAAGAACACTTAGAACTTCTTACCCCAAAATCCTTCTTCCAATACTTACTACTCCTCCCTTAGACTCTTCTAAGACTCCCTTTTAATATAGTCCCATGGCCCATAGACCATGGGTAGATATTTATAGCTGACTTGAGACTTCACAAAACAAGGGCAGACAACCCTTTGACCTCTTCATGCTATGTGAAAACAAAATGTAGAGGCTTTACATTCTTATTACAAAATTTGGGCCTTTTTCCCCATAACATGGGATTTTAGCCCCAAAACTGGCTCTTGGGGGAACCCGTTCCCAACAGGCTCCCAACACAAACATGGTGACTCGGCCTAAAGTCACTCTATGGACGTGGAGATCCTGGCGCGAAGACCCCCCAGCTCGACCAGTATGATTTCTACCTCAGTGGTGCACTGCATCGCTGCTTGCTTGATTTCCTCGACCAACTGCTATGTTACTGGCCTTGCACTGTCAACTTGTAGCTTTTGCTAAGTCTCCTATATACTAGCCAGCTTGCCTTCAATGGAGGTCATAATCAAGTAGACCTCGTCCAACCAAGGCTTCAAGCATGCCTTCAGTACTGCCTTTTTGTGTTGAGATGCATCTACCAGCTCCTTCAGTGCCTTGGCCTCCTACATGTTTGAGGGTCTCTTTGTGAGGGAAAAAGTACGCGTTGTCCTTTTTACCTCATTATAGTGTTGCTACAACTCTCGCGCCTCTGTTTCCAGCCTCTGCACAGTAGGATCTTCTTGTAGGCTGGTTAGTACTTTGAACGACTATTCAAAAAGCATTTTGAAGTCCACCACTCCACTTTATATTTCTGCTATTGCCTCTATTATAGCAGTCACGTGCTGCTACTTGACTTTCAGTGAAGTCGAAGGGTGGACCCTAAACTACAATTCTGCCAACTCTATGGAGGCATTGCACACCACTGTAGTGAGTTTGAAAATTCACACATCTATGGCTCATCCGCAAGAATGGCCAAAACCATTTGGCGTCCTTCCTCCACAGCCTTAATCATGCGTTGATTTGTGTCAGTGAATTCCATCATGGATGGAAGGTAGAGTCTTTCTACATGCCCATTTAAGTATCATTGATCTTCTACTCATTGATCACTTGTAAAGCTCGTTGTTCATGGGCCCTCATCTCCACAATCACCCCATACTATAGCAGGTGGAGTACTTTGCTAGGAAGCGCTACCAAGTTCAGCTCTATTTCCTTGAGTGCGTCGACAGCGGGCTTTTCAACTTCAATATTTATTGCCAATGCTCCATCTGGCATCATTACTGCTCAGGATTCCTTCGTAGGAAACATCCTGGTGGCTTTTGAAGTACCAATGGCCAAACTAGTGGATGTCGCACCAGTCTGTGTTGCCTGAATCCACAACTCTCACAGATTCACCTAAATATCCCCCAATGCCTGTTGTTGCTGCTCAAACTGTAGTAGCAGTTTTGTGGTGGTATCCCACACTGTATCCCCAATATCATTCATATCCCCCTTATTGGGTTATGTTATATTCTTTCCACAACTAGACCACATACTTAACCGGGGGGGTTAGAAGGGGGGGAAGCCCCCCCTTAATTGCGTCAATTATGTAGTAGGGGGAGCCACAGAGGGTCTGAGGGGTGCAGGTAACCCCACTCTATGGGGTCTAGGGCAGCACCCTATAAAATTTTGGTTTTGGACCCTATATTAGGTTGGGCAGACCTACCTATGGTTTTGTGCATGTTTTTTGCACATGGTTTTGGACGTGATGGTTTTTGGTCCATGGTTTTGGACGCTTTGGCATGTATAAATATGTATTGTAACATTGAAAGGAACATAATGAAAAATCAATCTTCTAGTCCCGGTTTTGGGATCCAGGGGAAAATCTCTATGTATATGTGTTTTATGTGTTATGCTCTTGCATTTTTTGTTTTCTATGTTTTAGAATTCATATGCAGGTAATTTTTGTATCGGGTTAAAGCATACATTTGCTATCAGATTTGTTTTGGCTTCAAGGGGATGCCTTTGTTGTCGAGGGGTTTCTCTCAAGCCTGTGGTAGACCCTGTTCAGTGGGAGATCTATGGGATCGATTCTGGTGGTGAAAGATGATGGCGAGCAGTGGAAAGATAGAGATCAAGAAATTTAATGGTCAGAGTTTTGAATTGTGGAAACTCAAGATGGAGGATCTATTGGTGGAAAAAGATCACTGGATCATGGTAGATCTTGGTACTAAACCAATGGGAGTGTCCGATCAAGAATGGAAGAAGTCAGATCGGAAGGCAAAGAGCACAATACGATTGTGTGTCTCAGATTCAATATTGTTTAATGTATTAGGGGAAGCTATGACAAAGGCTTTGTGGGACAAGTTAGGGACTTTGTACAAATCTAAGTCTCTAGTGAATAAATTGTTCTTGCAGAAAAAGCTTTATAACCTGAGGATGAAAGATGGAGACTCGGTGACAGAGCATTTGAATGCATTTAATGCTATGGTAAGTCAGTTAGTATCTATTGATATTAAAATTTCAGATGAAGATAAGTGCATCAGTTTGTTGTGTTCTCTACTAGATTCATGGGATAGTTTGGCTATTGCAATAGGTAGCAATAAAACTGCCTTGCAGTTTGATGAAATAGCAAGAGATGAGACAGAAAAATATGGAGAGCCAGAAAGGTGATGCCTTGTCTGTATGAGGACGGTCCTAGAACAGAAACAAAAATAAATCATCGAGTGGGAGATCTAAATCTTTAGGAAAACCTGTAAAGGTGGTGTGATGGAAATGCAGAAAGGAAGGGCACTACAAAAGGGACTGTAAATGTAAAGCTCCTAATAAAGGAAAGGGATCTGATGATGCTCCTTCTGCAAAGGTGAAATCCACCTCAAATGAAGGTGGGGATTTGTAATTGCCTTCTTCAAGTACACATGTAGATCATGAGGCATGGTTGATTGACTCAGGTGCATCATTTCACTTCACTCCCCATAGAGAGTGGTTCTGCGAGTATGAGAAATATGATGGTGGTGATGTCTTCTTGGGGGATGATAG
>APFE030895214.1:20260-31350 GCA_000404065.3 Pinus taeda
ATATGTATTGTAACATTGAAAGGAACATAATGAAAAATCAAGCTGGTAGTCCCAGTTTTGGGATCCAGGGTAAAATCTTTGTGTATATGTGTTTTATGTGTTATGCTCTCGCATTGTTTATTTTCTATGTTTTTGAATTCGTATGCAGGTATTTTCTATATGGGGTTAAAACCTACACCCCTATGTTTCGGTGATCGGGTCCATGGATGTCTTGCTAGCCTTGGATTTCTTCTGCGACCCTACTTTTTCTTGTCCCCTTGCACGATTAATACAGAATGGAGATGTCTGCAGGTCCGCTCCTCCCTGTTTTGTCGAATCGATCTCTTCTTCCTATTCTTCTGGGGAGGGAAACTTCTCTTTGTTATAGCGGCGCTCCTCTCCTCCTGTCTATCCACCTACCTCATGTGTGGCAACACAATCTGCCCTAGCCTTATCCTCAACCTCCTTCCTTCTATTCTCAGCTAGCTGCTCCATCTTGAGCTTGGCTTTCTCCTTCTTTCACTATGTGGTTGTCTTGTTCAATCTCGCCATTAAATCTGAGGAAGTGTACCGTTTTGTCGACCAGCTGTCAATAAACACTTGAATTTCATCATCCGTAGCTAAGTAGGGCAAGTCATGCCACTTCTGCTCGGGGTCCATACATTGTGGAAATCAGCCTTAAACTCTGTGTATGGTTGCAATTTATCAAATACTTTAGGTGACAACCGCGGATTCAGTTGATGGTCATGTGCACATTCATCTCCATCACGATCCAAAGGATCTTTCTATCCTTGATCTGCTGAGGATCCTTTGTCACCCATAGTGAACCGTACTTTGTGGCCTTAGACAATTCTGATGCAAGTGAGGAAAATTGGTTGTCTTTGGGTAGCTCCCAGGCTACCAACACGATGGACAACAACAACCACGCATAGTGGAAGGTCTTGCTGAGATCTTGCGCCTTGCAGAAGTTTGTGAGGAACTCACTGCAAAGGTAGCGTGCCCAATTAAATTGAACCCCCTCCGTGCATTGGGCCGCTAGAGCTACGGTGGGTGCCGATACTTCATTGGACCGACACTTCCGCATGACCTTCCCTGCCAATATTTGTGTCTCTACTTTGACCGCAGGGTTAGAAATACTTGTAATTCCAGAGCTGCGCGGGTTCTTTACTAATCTGAACTTCTTCTTCATGACCTTCGCGAGGGCCATTTTCCCCACCTTTCCACCAAACATCATAGTCAGATTCTCCCCTAAATATGGCAGCCTCTTGATTTTGTGGATTATTTTATTAGTGATGGGTTTTGGCTCCTCCAGCCATGGTCACCCATTATGTACCAAGAAAAGCAGCTACTTGATTACCAGCAGCTAATGGGTATGCAATTGTAGTGCAGTGCCCACAGCAGGTTGTGCAAGCCTGACTTATCCACTCCTTTTAGCCACGTCCATGGTTCCAACGTGGTCACCCCAGTCGTCTCATGAAGGACGCGATGCATCACCTAGTATGTTGCCAAGTGAGGGAATCACTCGGTGTCATCTAAGTCCCAGTCCTTCAATTTAAACATTGGAATCTATGCCAAGCACAATCCTTCAAAAACAATCTTGTCTGATAGCAGAGGTGTGTACAAGCTTACCTTGCTCTCGTCAATGTCCTTAGGCACCTTGCCCTTGCCCCTATACGGAGGGATGTACTCAGGAAATTTAGTAATGGGGTCAGACCCCTCAACTTCAACATCCTCTGTTTCAATCCCAAGATCCTCATCGTCCATTGGGATATCCCCAATTTCTTCCTCCTCCGGTTCCAAGTTAATGGTTTTTCCCTTTTCCTGAGCAGTGGGTTTCTCCTTCGGTGGGTTTCTCCTAGATAACACACACATCAGTGTTGTCACATCCTACTTTCCTTTCTTGCCTTTCATGCCTTCTTGGGTCTGGGTAGGTCTTGGTCTAGGCGACCTTTGCAACTTGGGTATCTCTACAACCTCCGAAGTAGTTCCCTCTGCTTTCATAGAAACCTCTGGCACAACCCCTTTGGTTGTCACTTCTTCCTCAATATCTATAGTTTCTATCGGTGTCGACAGATTCTATCCAACGATTCTTGTGTCTCCTTTGGTAATTGTTCAAACGTCAAAACCGTTATCAGAGCTTCAAAGAATTCACGGTTCATATGCATCGAAGAGATCAACAACTCAATGCTCAAAATGCCAAGTGTTCTTCGTTGGGTAGCCACATGTAATTTATAGACCATTTTGAATTCAAATTAGACCATTCCCCCCAAAATTGGTTCATTAATGGTATATTAGTGGTAGATTTTCAAGAATCTCACCCATAGATTTCATCTTAAATGACCACCCCCCCACTCCATTTGGCCGTTTTTTTGTTGTCAAATCATGAACAGTGACTTTAACGGTCACTTTCCAACTGACCTGTATGGTTTTATCCCAGGTAGCACAGCCTTATATGTGCTCATGTGATCCCTGTGACATCTCCTCATTCTACGCAGTCTCTTCATCGGGCAGTTCCCTAACCCGGGCAGTGTAGTTTATAGTCCCACGCTTCCTTTCATCTATCTAGATTTCTAAGACTGTGCTCACTCCATATAGTCACCTAGCCGGATCACCAGTGTATGGCTTCAATTGACTACCATTCAACTTTCCTAGGAAGGGATCCCCATTTAACTTAACCAACTAAACTGCTCCACCGTCGGTAATCTCTTTGATGACATAGGGCCCCAGCCAATGCATCCTAAGTTTTCTTGGAAATTTCTCAAACTTGCTATCATACAGCAAAACGAGATCATTTACCTGGAAGGTGTGTAGTTTAATGTGTCGATCACGCCATGCCTTTTCGTGCTCCTTTTGAACTTGTTGATGGAATCCCGCTAGAAATCGATCCTCTTCAAGCTCTACTAGCTGCGTGAGCCTCTCTTCCAAGGCTCTGTAGTTTTCCATTCCTGTGATTTCTGCTATGCGTAGACTAGGTACAATGTATTCAATTGGCATCACAACTTCTACGCCATACACAAGTCTTAAAGGCGTTTGCCAAGTCAACTTCTTGCAAGTCGTTCTGTAGGCCCATAGCACTACTGGTACGCGCATATCCCAGTCGCTTCTCTGAGCATTGCAGACCTTTGCTAGTGTGTTCTCCAATATTTTATTGAATGCTTCCACCATCCCATTGACATGCGGGTGATAAGGCTTTCTCTTCTAATTATACAACTAAAATTCTTCCTTCAACACGTCGATTGTTTCATTAAGGAAGTGCGTACTACGATCACTCATCAAGATCTTTGGACAACCATATCTTGTTAATACGTATTCAAAAAGAAACTTCATTGTTGTCGTATCGGTACAGTCCTTCATAGGCTTCACCTCTGCACATCTAGTCAAGTACTCTGTCACGGTGATAATGTACGGTGCACCTGTTTTATTTCCCGGAGGCAGAATTAGTCCCACAAAGTCAATTGCCCATTTCTCAGATGGTTGTAATGTCACTTATGGTGTCAACGATAGTTCATCTCTTTATGATGGCCTTCCAGTCCTTTGACATGCGTCATAGACCCTACAATATGCTTTTGCGTCCTTATGTCAAGTCGGCCACCACAATCTAGCATGTGGAACCTTCTACGTTGTCGCTTTTCCTACATAATTTCCCCCTGCAACTCCTCCATGAGCCTTCGCGAGAATGCTACTCCGATCAAAGTCAAGTACATAGCATCACAATATTTCATCAAACCACATTTTGTACAAATGTCCTGCAATGACAAAGAAGTCTGTTGCGCACACTACTAACTCCTTCTGTCGGCTTGTATACCCTTCTCGAGCAGTCCCCGTTGCCAAGAATTGTATGATATCTTCAATGTGATTGTCGGCAATGTGTACCACAAACAACTGTGCATCAAGCAGTCCTTCCTCCAAACTAGTGGGCTCCCCTCCTGTTTTGATGCGCGATAGATGATTTGTTCCTGCGTTCAATCATCTAGGCTTCAAAATAACTTCAAAATCATACTCCTAGAATAATAGCAACCACCTGCAGATCTCCCCCCACAACACAGCCTTATTAACCAGTTATTTTATGTAGAATGATCTGTATACATCCTAAAATGTCTACCCAACAAATAGTGTCTGAAGTTTTGGAGCACGTATACCATGGCTATTCCTTTGCACTATGTAGTGGAATAGTTCTTCTCAGGCTTGGACAACTTCCTACTCATGAATGTTATAGGATGGTCCAATTCACCCTCGCTTGCTTGTGTCAGCATGACCCCCAATACGATACATGAAGCATCCATGTGCACATGAAATTCCTTCTTCTAGTCCAGAAAGACTAGGATCGACGCGGTGACCATTTTCGCTTTCAGCACATCCAAGCTCTTCTGGCATTCATCACTCCAACAGAACGTAGCATCCTTTTTCAACAAACTCTCCATGGACGTGGTGATATGGGAATAACTCTTGCTGAACTTCCTATAGTATCCAATATGCCCCAAGGTCACGTGCAGCTATTTCACATTCCTTGGTGCCTCCAAGTTAATTATCACCGTGATCTTCGTAGGGTCTACCATCAATCCCTATTTGCACACCACATGCACTAGCAAGATCCCAAAAGGGACAAAAAACAGACACTTCTTCAGATTGAGCACGATATGGTACCTTCGACACATATCTAACATTAAGCATAGACTTGCCTCATGACGCTTGACCAATCCAAACCCAGTCCAATCAAATCAAAGTACACCTCCAGGAATTTATGAATGAAGTCTTTGAATGCCGCAATGAGTACGCATGAAAATACTGTTGGCGCATTCTTCAGCCCAAAAGGCATTACAGTATACAAAAATCATCCCCATTATGTCACAAAAGTCATCTTTCTTCTATCTTCAGGTGCGGTTTTGATCTGATGATACCTAGAGAAATCATCAGTGAAAGACTATGCTTCTTGGCTGCCTACATTATCTAGGACTTCATCAATGATCAGGGTTAGGAAAGGGTCATGCAAGAAAGCATCATTCAGCTTCTGGAGATCCACACATATCCTTATTTCTTATTTTTGTTTCCTTTCCTGAACCACTATCAGGCTTACCTAATCAAACTCTTCTACTGGTTCAATAATTCCTATCGCGAGCATCTTATCCAACTCAGCGCGAACCCTTTCCTTATAGTTAGAATTAAGGTGGTAATGTCTTTGTTTTACAGGCTTCGCGTCCAGTTTTAGGGTGATCTTCATGATCCCTAGGTATCCTATTGTCCCTTTTAGATCAAAAAATTTTTGGGGAACAAATCTTGATATTCGCGGAGGAGCTCAGTGACCTTGTCTATTGTCGCATCATCCCAATAGTCCCCAATCTTACAAATTTTAGTTCCACCTCTATGCCAATGTTGACCTACCTAGTTTTTAGTGGCGTGGTTATGTCTGAATTCTCTATCTACGATTCTTCAACCTTGCGGTGACCTTAAGTTCCAAAATATTAACTTTTCAGGGATCCTCAACTTCTTCTTAAATGATCACGTTATAGCATTCTAGTGCATGACTCAACTAGGTAGTCCAATCATATTGGATCAGGTCCAAAGGATCTTGTGGTATCCTAAAGATCACTAATTTAACCTCCTATAGCGCCACATCAATACAGTCAAACCCATCCTCAAAGATGAATGTCATTAAAAACCTCTGGCGCAGGATGTCCCATTCTTTTGTGCCATGGCAGAGCTTGGTTTCCAAGTACCAATTCATTGGTATGACCCCCAGGGTATGACAAAACAGATGCACCCATTCAGGCTGGGGTTTCGTGCCATAAGCCTTATTCCATTTAGCCAGGTGATCGCGCGGGTCATCTCGTCCATCATATTTATCTATCATCTGCACTTTTCGCTGCCCAAAATGTATTCTCATCATCCTCCTATAGTTTCTCAAATCACTAAAAATATCCTTGTGTGTACCCCACCATCTTGCAGGTGCAGCGCGCAATACCCAGTCAAATACCTAGAAGCGATGTCTCTCCCGTATTTCTCTTTCAAATGCATCCAAAAAGCAATCAACATCAGTTAGTCCATCATAATGAGGCAGATTCCTGACTTCGAATGACACATAATGCAACGATTTGGTCATCATATTACAACACAGTGTCAAGACTTCATGCAACTAATTCTGCCAATGCTCCAATTCTTCATCTGAATCTGACATGCAGGAGCTTTCACAATCCCATGCAATGCGCCTGTCTGTTGTTGGATTCACCCAATCTTGGTCTTGCATCGTTATCTTGTAAATCTGGTGGCATAAGCCTTATTCCATTTAGCCAGGTGATCACGCAGGTCATCTCGTCTATCATATTTATTTGTCATCCACACTTTTGCCTACCCAAAATGTATTCTCATCATCCTCCTATAGTTGCTCCAATCACTAAAACTATCCTTTTGCATACCCCACCATCTTGCAGGCACAGGCGCAATACCCAGTCCAAGACTTGGAAGCGATGTCTCTCTGATACTTCTCTTTCAAATGCATCTAAAAAGCAATCAACATCAGTTAGCCCATCATAATGCAACAGATGCCTAACTTCGGATGACACATAGTGCAACAATTTGGTCATCACATTACAACGCAGTGTTGAGACTTCATGCAGCCGATTCAGCCAATGCTCTAATTCTTCATCTGAATCTGACATGTAGGAGATTTCACGATCCCACGCAATGCGTCTGTCTGCTGTCGGATTCACCCAATATTAGTCTCGCGTCGTTATCTTGTAAATCTGGTCCAAATCGTCATCGTTTTCATAATCTCAGACTGGTTTTGTATAGCGCAATCCCTCCATGAGATCCAGTGGCACCATTACACGGGGTGACTTGTTTTCAAATATCATCTCCCGCTTCTTTAGGTTGATTAGCCCATTGATGTCAGTGGCCCAATTTATTCCAAGGAGGGAAGGGTAGGGATTGTTATCATCCACAATCTCTATTACCTTAAAATCCACCAACGCGCTTGCACCCTTAGTGTCAATTGTGACCCCTTGTAGCCTCCCCATTGGGATAATTTTCTGTTGATTCGCCATCCTTAATTGTATTAGAGACCACTAGAGTGTAGGTCTCCCCATTCTCTCCCAGATCTATTTTGGAAAAGAATTCACGTCGAACCCCAGATCCAGGATAAATTGGTCCATCTCATATTCCCCTATCTTCACGAAGAGTCTCATCTCCCACCCAGTCCTTGCCTTGTGCTTTCAAAGCTTCCTTACCAGGCGTGGTTCACTAGTAGCGATATCCTTACCAACACACTGATTGATCAATTATTGCAGTCCCTTCACAACCTTACTATCATGATGCAGCTTCATGCAGGTCTCCAAAAACGTGGTAAGCATGAACGGGTCCATTTCTTCAACTTTTTTCTCCTAACTTCCGCAAGTGGAGACCTCAGCAAAGCTTTTCTTCACTTCCATAAATATTTTTTTTGCGTGCTCCAAATCAAACCTAGTCTCCTTCTTCAGTGCTTTGCAGACCCTTATACCTTCTGCAGGCTGCTTCCCTTTACCCTCCCTAGTCGTGGTTCCTCTCCATAGTATAATCTTTACCTTAGGGTCTTCCTCATGAGGCTCAACCCTCATCATTAGGAGGTTCTATGTTGGTTGTGCCCCCTTTTCGTGAATCTTAGCCAACATATTGGGAAATCCTCAATCACATGGTCAAACTGATTACGACATGACAATCTCATCTAATTCAGACAGTCCCTCACATAGTGTCATGGGGCTCTGCAATTGTACCAAATTAGCTATCCTCGGCCTCTCCCTAGCCCTCCTCCACCTCTGCCTCGGCCACACCCCTGATATTCACCTTGCGTTCCCCCAACACCTTTGTTTGGAGGCAACATTTTTTTTTGCATTTTGTATGTTGGTGTCCTATCCATCATCAATTCATAACTTTGAGAATTGCACTTGTCATGGCCTACTAATTGACAGAAATTGCAGAACAATTGTTGTGTTGTTTGTACAAATTTTTGTAGCAAATGGCAATTATCAGTCGTAGGTTTCCCTACTACCTAACATATAGCACACCATAGTAGTGCAGGCCCTACATTTGGCCCTGTTGCGGCCTCCGATCATAGAGGTAGTGATCCTAACCCTTTATTTTTATGCACCAAACCTCATGCCCCTAATCCTTTCATTTTATGCACCAAATCTCTTCGTGCACCTCCGGCCAAGCAGTTCTATCTTGGTTCATACTTTGCATTTTGAGACAAAGGTTTTGCAACTATGCATGAATCAATGAACCCCTAGATTCAGATCTTGCATCGGCATTTCGTGCAATCTCATTGCAATCTCCAAGGTTTCCGCCTAAGTCGTAATCTTCTGTTGTGACAG
Organism: Pinus taeda; assembly: GCA_000404065.3. Taxonomy (NCBI): domain Eukaryota; kingdom Viridiplantae; phylum Streptophyta; class Pinopsida; order Pinales; family Pinaceae; genus Pinus; species Pinus taeda. The sequence goes on from APFE030895214.1 coordinate 28,579, forward strand.
TGAAAACCTCAATTGAGGCAGGAGCGAAGCCACGAGCCACTCGCGGTGTTGCCCATCCATTAAATTCATATAGGCTTTGCAGATTTTACACTTCAATCTCTAATATAAATCCCAAAGGGTATCCCCTAGTTTCATCATGATTTCCTTGAATCCCATAATCGACTGCACTTCATACTTAAATCTACTGAATTCTTTATTCAATACGGTCCAGATCTCTGCCAGCATAGCTGCCTGGTTGTCATTAGAGTACTTGATGTACCAGGTTAGCATGTGATCCTACAAATCACTAACCAACGTCATCTTCTTCATGTGATCATCTGCAATGCATTGAACTTCCCATATAGCCTTTATGAAGAACCAAAATTGGTCCGAGTCCTCATTCCCTATGCCCTTGTATACAAGTAGTTTTACGAAGTTCGCAATATTTAACAGTGGAGGTGGCGGTGGTGTGGGTGATGCAGTGAGCGATTGAGGCGAGGATGGAGGCGGTGTGGATGGATGTGATGAGGGCGAAGGTGGTGTGGGTATTCATGGGAACCCTCATCTTATCAACTGACTAACGCTCAGGGGAGAAATTTTCAGTGTCCGTTTGTCATCACTTAAAGGGAGTTCGATCAGTGGGCTATACTTAGGACCTTTTCTTCCTTTTTCCCTGAAAGGTTTTCCGCTTCGCATAGCTCCAAACATAAAGGTAACCATGTAACCTGTTGTTCACACAAGAGCATCTTAATCCAAGTATTCAGTGATTTTAAATACTTACCTCACAGTCCTTTGAATAAGCGGTGCTCTGCTTCGCTGTAACTAATAGAGATATCGACTATGAGCTCGCTCACAAATCCTCCTATGATGCAGTGGAGCCAATGGTTGAAAAAGAACATGATATTATATTTAGAAGCTTCTAACCTATATACTAGCTCTGGTGTCCAAACAATTGGCTTGTCAAGCCTCCACCTTCCTTGACCATCAACCAACTTCACGATCCACTTGTACAACTCAAGCGGGAAGGAACAGATGAATATTTCATGTATTTTTGTGTACAGGTATCTGTCCAACCACTGTTATTTCGTCAATCACGGGTTCTTGTTTTCTTGCACCACGAATTCATGGATCTTTCTATCCAACCAAGTTTCAATTTCTTTCTTAGTTGGATTCCAAGGATACGACATCACACATCTCTCATGCAAATTCTGGTCTCGGCAATGGAACCATTTGTTGACTTGATGGGCCCTGACCAAGAAAATGCCTACACTACTGGCCCTTTCGACATCAGCGCGCGCAGCTCGGATCAAAGTCTCACCCGAAGCAGTATGGGGGGATGCAGCAACCATGTTTCCTCACATTGAGATGGTCATGATGTCGATCTATACTTCCCGATCCTGCCTTTATGCAGATCGATAAGCCTTTAGGGCTTATCAACGTTCCTTCTTCTCCATCCTTCAATACCTCCACAAAGGTACTCAACTGATCTTTGCACAGCCCTAAACCGAGGTCTAGGCACTTATGCACCTCTATGACTATGTTACTTATAATTTCCCCAGTTATGTTAAGTGTTAGCTAATCTACCATGCACTTACAGTTACCTTCGTGTAACCCATTACTCTTGGTTGCATTCAATTAACGGATATAATCAAATACATTCGTGCATCAAATAAGCATCATAATGTAAACCCAGATCGTAAAATAATATAATCAGATGCATTAAACAGAGACAAAATACACAATGATTGCAGAGTAATTCTCTTTATTGATATCTCAAGTTTAGTACAGAATCTATCCGCCTTGAACACATAGCTGCAGGGGTCCACGCACTTAGTTGCGGAATTCCACCCTAGGCCTCTGCACACTCAGTTGCAGAGCCTCTACCTACACTATTGTTGGAGAGGTAAATCCCCTCTACGGATAGAGGCGATCCCTACTAGCCCAACAGGGGTCTAACAACAATTAAACAATGCTACACTGCAGGTTCCTAGTTGTAATTAACAAGTGGGTAAAAGAAACCTACCTGGATTCCAACGCTATGTTTTTCGAAGAGATGATCCTCTCGCTCCTTCGCTCCAGCCGATCACGATTCTCCGCTATCCTCGCGGACGAACACCTACACAAGCAAAAGAGAGAAAACAAGAGCGTAAAATCTACTAACAACAACTATGTATCAGTCAGGAAGGATACAATTTACATCAATCATTCATTGGACAAATGGAAATGGAACCATAATAGTAGTCATCTATCTTTATTAACAGAAAATAGAGTAAGGTAGAAGTCCTGACGCTGAGTCCTTCTCTAGAGGGTCCAGCCAGCATATCTTCCAAGCATTGACCTTTGAAGAAAATCTCCCAAGTCAAAGAGGTCTCTCTCTCACATACAAGGCATCAAGCTCATGACCTTCCTCAAGCTCAAAGCAATCCTCACACAACACCCCAAATGCCTACAAAGAGCAGCACTAATGTACTAAGAATTCCTCAATCAAAGTCTATATGTCCCAAAACTAGCTGCTCATGGGCAATGGAGGAGGCTTATAAAGGAGAAGGAGCCTCCATGAATAGGTAAAGGATGAGCTTTTCCCCCAAGATAAGTGGATGGTCAGTCGAACAGACATGCCAGAGAAAGGATGGCGACCTCAACAATGCTAACAACCAAGTCTGGAGGGATCTGGAAGGTTGGTTGTTAGAACAAATTCCCCCAAACAGGATCAGCGCGGGTGAGACACTGAGCTAGCGCGCTGACATCGCAGATCAACTATAGAGGAGGTCTGGTCAGCGCTCAACAGGACAA
>APFE030895232.1:0-38506 GCA_000404065.3 Pinus taeda
AACTTTCCTTGTGTCTACATGAATTGCATAGGCCCATGATTATTATGGATGATCATCTCATTCCTAAAAATATAATGCTTCCATTAATGGCATGCCTACAATATGGAGTATATCTCCTTGTCATAGGTGGGGAATCTCCAAATAGTGTCGGAGAGAATTTCACTATGATAGGCCACTGGATTTCCTTGCTAAGTTATAACAACACTAATAGAAACCTCAAATGGTTATTGCAGGTCTATTAGGGTGAAGGCCAGTGTAGAGCAAAGGAAACATTTTAGATCTTCAAATGATTTCTGTTGTGATTTATACCAAGAAAACTTTACTTTAGCTCCACCCTTGGTCACTTGAATTAAGGACCAAACAACATGAGAGAATCCTAACACAAACCTTTGATAGAAGTTAGCAAGGCCCAGGAAGTTGTAGAGATTTGTTAGGGTCATCGGGGCTAGTCAATCTTGAATGACTTGAATCTTGGTTGGGTCCACATGCAACCCATGTTCATCCATGATGTATTCAAAATACTAAATTTTCTAGATTCCAAATGAGAATTTCTCCGTATTTCTGTACAACTTGTGTTGTAACAGGGTGTTTAGGGTCTGTTGAATATGATGTAAATTTTCTTCCCAAGTTCTACTAAATATGAGGATGTCATCCAAATATGCAACCACAAAAGATTTTGTGAACAATAGTAAGATACCATCCATCATCACTGTGAGAATTGTTGGAGAATTAGTCACGCTAAAGGGCATGGCCAACCCCTCAAAAGGGCCTTCTTTACATTTCAAGGCTATCTTCCATACATTGGTTTGCTCAATTGTAACTTGGTGGTAGTCTGAATTCATATCAATCTTAATAAACAATTTGGAATCATTAAGTTGATCAACAAGATCATCAATATAGGGGTCTAGTTATATCTTATTACTAGTGATTTTGTTCAAGGCTCTATAATTAATACATATTCTCCATGTCCCATCCTTCTTCTACAACAACAAATTGGGCTCCCACAAGGTGGGGAGCTCGATTGAATGTGATCCTTTTGGATGAGCTCATGAATATGACATTGTATTTCCTCATTCTTTAAGAGAGAGGTTCTATATATTGGATCATTAGGTAAATGAGCATCACTTATCAATTCAACTAAGTTTTTTACCTTGAAGTGCAAAGGCACCCCCATAGGTGAAGCAAACATATCTCTATTTCTTGTACAATCTTGTCCACTTGTTTATGTTATGTAGAGAGCCCCTATGTTGATATTGTGGTGGTCATAGTGAGGTTCCTTTCACCTTTTGACCAAACCATGAAGACGACAAAATCTCAATTATGAGAGATTACTTTTTGACATTGTTTTCCTAAGGTCAATGAAATTGTGGTAGTTGGAACTACCTCTGGTACCTTGTATATTTGACCCCCTAGAATAATAATGTCACTATGTAGACGAGACTCATAAATAGCACGACCTTTCCACATGTAAGTTTTTTTTTTAAAGAACATCACAAAATTCGAGTGGGGAAACATCACACAATACCTCACTTGTGAGGTGCTTGATACCATATGACAGGCGACATTGATGGCTAACACGAATGTATCATTCATGGATCAACCAATGAATGGTGTATGTTTGGTGTGTGTCATTGTCAACAACATCTATCTATTAATGACCTTGGCTGAGATCAAGCTCTTCTAGCTCCCACTATCAATAATGAAAGGTAATCGGGTCCCCCTTCACCCACATCTATGGATGGAAGAGGTGATCCCCCTTCGCAAGCTCCTATGACTCTTCTCATTGGATCTTTGTGGTCGTGATGGTAGCATTGGGTTCTGCATCAATGATCCACTTTCATTTATCATGTCCTGATTCAGAATATGAGCCAAAGTCTGCTTATTTTTATTTAATCTTAGATAATAATGATTGTTTTGAGTGACATTTATCCATGTTGTTCCAGGGGATTTTGTGGAATCCACACCACTTTCTAGTGTCCTCCCATGACTTTCCATTACCCTTCTTTGCCTAAAACTTGGGTTAGTTGTCCTAAAGTTAACTCTCACTGCTTTGTGCCTTGTTATGTGAGTTAGGGCTTCCTTTTTTGGGCTTTTGTTGCAACAAATTTGGAAACCCAAACTCTTGCTTATTCCTCTACTTCAATTTCTACTCAAGTTTGGAAACATATTGGTAAGTGGCTCATAGTGAGGAGATGTCTTGAAAACCCATCTCTGTTTGGATGTACCTATGGAGGCTACTATGGTACTTTAAAACTAGGTGTTTCTATGAGTCTTTGATACCCAACTTTGAGTGCAAGGTATGGAAATTATTGGTGAACCCTGGCACTATATAGTCTCTCTCCTATCAGAAAGTTGTCCATCTTGTGTACAAGTCATCATAGTTTCATTCAGGGTAGAATTCCTCCTTGATGGCATTAACAAAAGTATCCCAAGTGGGTGTTGCATTTAATATCATAGAATCGTCTTCAATGTGACTCTGCAAATAACCTTCCCACCAATCTTTAACATGGGGAAGGGCTTCTAGGAGTGGGAAGGTGATCTTCTCATTGTAAATAAAAATAAAAATGGATAGAATAATATCCCTATAACAAATTCAACCATTTCTCTAAAACATCTCCATATATTTAGCCTTTGAATAAGTGGATCTCATACTTAACATGTACTTTGAAGGGTGACACACCTCCAAAATTGCCACTAGTTGAAGGTGCCTTAGCCATTATTGGGAGTTGTCGAAGGATCTAGGAAAAATTGTTAATCATCTCATTCCTATGTCATGTGAGTGCTTCCTTGAGCAACACCATGATATGGTCTCCCACTCCATCATCTCTCCTTTCTTCCACCATGGGAGGTCAATTGGTTTGGTGAGTATGATCATTCCCAAGTGAAACTAGCTCAAGGCACAACTCGTTGTACCTTAATGTTGTTGGGGACATACACTATTAAAACATCAAGGAGTAGCTTGCTTTAATACCACTAATATAGGTTGTCCAAGGAACAAAATGAAAGGAAGGAAAGGAAATGGAGCACACACACACATATAGAAATATATAACAAAGTAATATAATGAAAAAACAACTTCTATTGATAAATAAAATAACAAAATATTGTAGAACACAAACTGGTTATAATGATGGTAGCTATATTTGAAGGAAGCGAGATGGCAGCTACAAGCATTCACCAAAAAGCTATTACAAGAGGCCAGAAGAATAGCCTTTTAACTTAAAGAAAGAACCTTAACCCTAAAAGATGAAGTGCCAAAATTTTAGTGGGCCTTGATGTTGTTAGTTGGCACATCAACTTCTAAGGGGCACAACTTTTGCGTAAAGTGTCCCATTGGGGCACATATTAACTCATGGGAAAGGAATATCCAAAATTACAACTTTTGGCTGTGGCCAAGTCATGCAATGGCAATCCTTGGCCCCATAAATGACCAAAAAACATCCTTTATGGCCTCAAAATGAGCCTAGAAGTTTGGGACACAAAAAACCATAGAAAAACTACAAATAAGATTGAGAACCATTGAGACAGTGGAAGAGGTGGGTGGCCACCAGTATCCACTTGAATCACAAACAATGTTAACCATGTTGAACCATAATAAACCATGGTAAAACATGCTTAACTATATTAAATCATGTTAAAACATTGTCAATTATAGACAATCATAGCTAAACAAATCCATTCATTATTAACCATGGGTAACTAAGTTCAATCATTTGTCAAGATTTTTCGAAAGAAAAGTTGTTAAAGATTTAACCTATCCAACATTTCGGGTGGAAAGTCCACCTATCATCAGGGATTAGAAAGTTTAATGATGGGTGGAGTATCCACCCAAAACATTGGACATGTTTAATTTTTAACACATTTTTAGTTCAGAAAACTCTTGACAACATGAGTAAATGTGAAAATATATATTCACTTATAAGGTCAATCATTGTTAAACACGGTAAATCATACTCATTCACAACAAAACATATTTGTCAATGATAATCAACCAAATTCAACTATAGTCAAACATAATCAACACAAGTCATATAGTCAAACAAAGTCACTGTAATCAATCTTAGTTAGTTAAAGTAACATTTTAAACTCAATTTAAAATACCAATAAGAAATATCACTGATAAATTACTCATCAAACTTTCTTATCACTGATAAATTACTCATCAAAATAAATTCTATTGCTTAAACTTATTAAACATTTTTTTTTCAAACATTACATTTTATATATTATGTTTATATGAAATTATGAAACCTTAATGAGAAATGTACTTGTAGTGGAAATTATACTTATAAATTATTATGGATAAATTTTAAATACTAGGAGAAATTATTTTTTAAGTTCATGAGAAGAAATTATTCTCTAAATTCTTATATTTTTATTAAAATGAGAAATCATATAGAAATTTTGTTTAAAATGATTGTACATTTTTCAAAATAGAATGAGCTTAAAATTATATTTAACATAAAGAAAAAATAGTAATTTAAGAATGTTATACCCTGATCGGGGTGTTGGATAAAGAGCCAACAATATGGTGGGGGGGAAGCCCGCCACCTCACCGCCTCTCCTTACATTAAAGAGGGTGGGTGGCATGGCCATCCTGCCTCATGCAACTAAACATGCCAACAAACATGACTCGGGTTTTTATGCATTGTAAATATAGAATCCCCATCACAGGTGGGACAATTTTACTGTGGTACCAAACTTTTTGGTGTATCGGGAATTGAAGGCCCTAGTCCCCTAAGAGCAGATTCCGTCAGTAGCTACAACTCTCTAGTAATTGGCATCGGGTGCAAGGAAGAGGTTTAGAAGGGAACTCGATGAGGAATTCATGTTTTACAGGAGAAAGAAGGGACTTTAACAACGATTATCCAAGCTCCATGGGTTGCCAGGAAATGGGTAACATTTCCTATGTCCAACATTTTTCAGACTCTTTCGTTTCACTCTGCATGGTTGCATCTGGTGCTTGGTCTACAGGGAGACTTGGTGGCATTAAAATCTCCACGACTGCTTTGGTTTATTGGGTCTTTTATACATGCCCGACGCCTACCCTTGATCTAACCTCTCTAACAACTCAACCCATTCTTCCACTTATTTGGGTCCAATCCTCATCCATCTTCTCAGCTTTCCTTTGGCTATATCTTGTTTGTGTTATTGGATTTCGCCTCCTCTGGGGGTTGTTTACTTCTGCAGTTGGCCTTCTCGTCATCATCATGTCGCGCCAAAGGATGAGATCTTAATAGGGGTCTAGAGGTCACAGACCTTCGAGCAATCCTTGAGACCAAACATAGGCCCAATCTTCTGCCACCATCTTCCACTCCTCCACCCTCCTTAAAATCCAAGCCGAGATTCGTCAATTGGAATCCTTGACCACCAATGATTGTCAAGCCTACTGTGACTCAAAAGTACAAATTGAAGTTTCTAGCTAGGTGCCTGATACTTGTCACACAAGGGGAAGGAGTCAATATTTAATTATATTACCCTCCATGGGAAAATGAAGACACTCATGGGTCGTGTGCTCAAAGAGAAATATGAGGATCACAATGAGAGAATCCAACATCACCAGCACTTCTGCTTCGTCAACCTTGATGCTCACCTGGTGCAAATGGAGGGCCACCTCTAGCGTTGTGTTAAACTTTTAGCAGGTTCCATTGCTCAGGACTTGACCCTAGTGATGTCTTTCGACAAATGATGATTGCTTAGAAATCTTGGTTGAATTTTTTATTACCAAATTTTATTTTACTAGTTAGACATATTGATAGGTTAACTCATAATTACTATGTTGTTATTTTGTCGACAGTCTTAGACAATGTTTTATTAGGAAACTAGCTAGATCAACATTTTGATTTAGAAAAATTTGATGTTAGGTCTATATGTCAGTAACACTCACCACCATCGATTTGGTTTCCCATATGGCATACCACGATAATGAGATGACAAGAATTTGATTTTTGTAAGTCAATGGTTGTGATTGAATATAAGTTTTTTAATCAACCAAAAAAAGGCATAAAATGTTATTAAAATATTTTAACAATGATTTACGATAATTATGTAGTCAACTTCATAGTAAATAATAAAGTTTTCGATTCATTTTTATTATAATAATTTAAGGATGTTATAATTTATTAGGTAATAATATACATAAAATGTTATTAAATAATTCTTAATATGATATTATGATAATTATGTAGAAATAAAGTTCTGAATTGGATTTTACTATTAATTAATTATGTATATATAATTTTGTTTATATTAATACATGTTATTTTTTCAAATGTTGTTTATTTTTCAAGTTGAGATTACTAAAGTGGAAAGAGACATGGTTGGAAAGGAGGTTTCTTTTCTTATATAGAAATTGCAAGGGAAGTCGTTGACGTGCCTTGATACTTGCCACACTTGAGACAAACATAACTAGTACACACCTCTACTGACAAATGAAGATTTTGCTGGGCAAAACTATTTTACTGGATCCCAACAATGCAAAAGACCGGGAAATTCTTCTTGCATTGGATGAGATTCAATTGTCCATGAAATCCCTGAACTGACACCTCCAAAGAATTAAAGATCAACTTAGCCTCACTCCAAAGCTAGACAATGACAAAGAAACCAGGGAAGTGATCCCCATGGACTCGTCTCCATCAACTAGACTTGGTATTAATTTTTGGTTCTACCTCTAGATTTTTTGTTTATTTGCATAAGTTAGCTGATAAGTTTGACAATGCTTATCGTTGCATCAACATTTTATATTTTTTACTTTGTCATAAAACTTACATGTATCATTATCTAAAAATTTTAGGGCTTTGCCATTAATCTAGTTTTCAAATGACAACACTCTATCAAACTTAATGCCTCATGAAAAAAATTCTACATAGCTAAATTCTTAAATGCCTCATGGAAAAATTTCTACTAACTAAATTATTTTAGTGGAAAAATTTCTACATAGCCATAACATTCATGCATTGTAAATTAGAAATCAACAACTAAATTTTGATAACCATTCTAAAATTCATTGATTTCAAGAAGATGAACCAATTATAATTAATATTTTGATAACCACTCTAAAATTTGTCCAAGACATTGAAAACTAAAATTACTTAAAAACGATTCATCACATTTACTCTTTTTATTCTTAAAAAAAAAAATTATAATAGATTCCATCACATTCACTCGTTTTATTCCTAAAAAATAAAATTTAAAGTATTAAAAGGGATTTTAATGTGATTGGTGTTGTGGTCCTTTCCCATACAACCCAAACCCTTTGCTTCCTTCTTATCCGTGTACACCAACTAAAAGAAATTTCATAATTTTGTTTTAATTTTAATTTTTAAGTTTTAAAAGCTTTGTTAAGTAAATGCAAATATATATTTTTTATTTATAATTTAAACCAACGTCATAAAAGTTACAAATATAAAAAGTTATAAATTCGCACTAGGGAAAGCCCTCAACCCAATAAAAAAAGGCATATTGATCTGATTATATTGTAACATTGATATATTGTAAGTTGAAGAGAGCCTTCTAGCTCTAGGTTGTTGCCACTTCATCACTTTTTTTTATTTACATTTACTTCATCACTTTTGTATTTACATTGGGGTTGCATTTGCAATAGATTCATAATTATGACCATTTTCATGAGGTATTTTGAGCAAAGGAAAATGTTATGTATAGATTAGGGTTTTGTTAACAATTTTATTATTAAGATGAAATTGTAAATTATGGAGGAATTTGACCTTAATATATTGTATTTTTTATCTAGTAATATTTTGGGGGGACGGGGTGGTTGTCTTACTGGGATGTTATCTCTTTCACTTAGTTTCAAATCCCACGAAGGGACACCATGTTCTGTCATAGTAAGGTTGGAAGGATAGGTGTCTTGTTGGAGTTTGTGATCCTAGCTCTAGTTTTTGGTGGTCTCCGGACGTCTCAGTCCTAGGCTGAACTATGAATTTATGATATATGTGGCTTGTGGGTTGTTGCATATATCTAGGGAGGTTGTGAGTTCCCCATCAACCATTTACTTTAAAAAATATCTTGGCTCAAGCCATAGTCATTTTAATAGCTTGTCTTTCCATCCTTATAATGACTTAGCCTTCTGAGTCAGTATCATAATGGTGTCAATTTAAAGCCACTTATCCATTAGTCACTCACTACCTTGATCTGACACATAAATATCATGATACATTCCCTTACTAAGTTAAGGCCATAGGGAATATCTCTTACATCTTAAGTCAACCAGACTAATGGCTCACTTATATGATATTCAACAAATTCACGATCTAAATTTGGGTCTAAAGACCTTTAATAGTGTAGGGATAAAACAAGATGCAGAATTGATATTTCATTTAAAGGTTGAGGGTAAGATAGAGTATGCCTAAAATTTTATCTTATTTTCAAAGGTATTGGTATATAATGATATTTCGTGTTTTCATTTTTGGAATATTTTTAAATTCCTCTAGTTTATTGTATTTTAAAGATATTGTGTGTATCAATATCTTGTATTAAGAAAAATATATATTTATTTGTTAAGTTTTGGGGGCAAATTTATTGAAGTTTTTAATTAAGAATCCCTGCATAGATTTTTAGTGGAAAAATGGTAAAAAGTTTTAATTTAGAAACATATTAAATTTATAAAACATCTTTATATTTATATGTACCCATATAGTATATTAAGAAAAATATATATTTATTTGTTAAGTTTTTGGTGAAAATTATTGAAGTTTTTGGTAAAAATTTATTGCGAGATTTTGGTGGGAAAAAATCGTAAAAGGTTTTAATATTTAAAACATATAAATTTATAAAACATATAAACAAAAAATAAATATAATAAAATAAAATATTTCTTATATTCATACTTGAAGTTGTGGTATATATATAATATAAAGCTTTTAATCCAAAAACAATAAATTCATATAACATAACAAATAACAAATAACAATTAGAAATTAAGTGTTTTGTGACTATACAATGTGACTTATTATATAGCAATATATTAAATTTTGCAAATTATTGTATAACAATACATTAAATTTTGAAAATGTATTAGATATAAGGAATCTAGCCATTTACAAAGAACCTGAGATGCATATGTATCTTCAACTTGTAAAGGAATTTAGCCATTTACAAGCAACTTGGGATGTATATGTATCTACAACTTTTAAAGGAATCTAGCCATTTACAAACAACCTAGGATGTATATGTATTTACTATTGATTTGGGGTAGCATCGGATGTGCTCTAACCATGAAAATTGGTGGAGAGGCTAAAGCACATGAGATCTCTAATACCCAGAAATGGTTTGGGCAAATTCTAAACAGTTTAGGAGATATTAAAATAACTAATATCTTTAATGGAGTAACTTAGGGAAAATAAAATATTAATGTGAATTAATATAAAACTGTGTTAGAATGGTCCAAAAGTCATGGATCAAGCCAAAGTTAATCTTAGCCATTCATTAGGGACTTAATCTCGGTCGTTGAATTGTCAATGAGAAAAGTATAAGAGGAGGCTTGAGGGTCACTTGGAGAACACATCGAGTTGATCAAGAATTCGATTTTCTGGGGCAGGGCATGTTGAGGAAATCGAAGGAGTGATCAGAGTTGCAGCTAAGGGGTAGTGAATACAGAAGCAGAGAGGCAGAGAGGGTACCGTAAGCATCAGCGCAGAAGCCGGGAGAGAGGGATGCAGAGCCAGCTAGAGGCCACACAGAGGCAGTCAAGGCCCACGCAGAGGCAGCCAGGAGTCGCACAGTGCCAGAGAGAGCCAGCGTGGGTGACGTAGAGGCTCTAGAAGCTTATGCAGTGCCTTCAGAGGTTGACGCAAGGCGAATTGGGTGACACTGGGCTAACGCTAGGCCAGAGAGGTTGACGCTAGAAATTTCGTGGGGCAAATTAGAGCTGAGCACTATGGGATTGTTCATCTAGGGTTTTAGCCGAAATATCTGTCTCTGGCTGAGAGGTACTACTATCGAGATCATTCTTTGTAGTGTGAGTCGATTTGGCACCCAGATTGTATTCTAAAACTACTTAATAATAAAACCCTCAGATAGCTGCATCAGTTTTCCCGCATTGGGTTTTTTCCGGGGACATTAGTCCAAAAACAACAGTGTCACTTGTGTGCTTGATTTTCCTTCAGTTGATGATCTGTAATGTGTTGAGAATGTACTTGTATTTATTTTCAGTATTTACATGGTAAATAACTTATTAATTAAACAGAACAAGTAGGTAGAAATAAATCAGAAAGTACATGAAGGATTTCTAACAGTTAGACTTAGAAGTTCCAACATGGTATCAGAGCATGGTTGCAGATCACAGGAGAACTAAGGGCATCAGCAATAGAAACAATTGTCCCGAGTGACAGAAGTTGTTCCTAACGGAGAAGCAGCAAGGGAGGGGTGACGTAGCGCTTGCATCATCAAGTTTGAGCCGAGAGGAGGATCAATGCAGTGGCAGAAGGGAGCAGACCTGACCTATGCAGTGCTCGATCATCTTTCTCAATTAGGAAGGGTTGACGCCCATGGCTAGGAGGTGCGGATTCTGCTGGTGTCAGGATTACGTGGAGCCTAGAAGCTCTAATCTTCAGTTTGCTAAGGCATAATAGGCTGTGGGTAAGTTATGGAGTGAAGTTGGTGGGGTAATGTGGTAAGAAAAGTACATATCATGGCAAGACCAAGGAGGAGAGGTTGCTGCCGAGGATTTCTAGCCAAGAAATCTAGATTAGTGGTGCAACTGCATTAACGATCAGAGTGGGGGCATCTCGATATTGGCAGAGGGGTTTCTAGGAGGGAAATCGAGGCTCAGAGGGAGTCACACCGAGAACTTCCAGAAGGGAAGAAGAGGAGCAGTGAAATGGTAATGAATGGGGTAAGAGACCAAGACAGACTGGACAGAGCCTTAAAATTCGTAGTCTCGAAGGTCAGATCTTGTTTGTTCTAGACATGAATCGTCTCAAGCACTTCGCCTTGAAGACGATAGCAATCCCAGTTGACCCGGTTAAGAACGACAAGTATGAGGAGGCAAAGGCGAGGGCTAAGAGCATCATCCTTGATGGGGTCAAGGACCATGTAGTACCACATATTGCCAAAAAGGAAATGACAAATGCGATGTGGGAGGCCCTGACGAAATTGTATCAGCATACTTCCGTGTAGAGGAAGATGCGACTAGAAAATTAGTTGTGATCATACCAGATGCAGAAGGGAGAATAGATCGATACCTTCATCGATCGGTTGAAGGATATTCGGGATCAACTGACTTCCATAGGGGCCAAGCCGGATCAAGAATTGATGGTGAGGACATCCCTGAACGCAATCTTAGAAGACTAGAAGGTGTTTGTCCAGAGCATACTGGGCAGATCGAACCTTCCAGATTGGGGGGGATTGTGGGTGGCTCTTCGCTAAGAAGAGATCAGAAGGTTGACCAAGGCAAGAAGTAGTGGCAAGGGGTTCAGAATCAACAAGGAGGAAGAGGAGGATGTTGCCCTAACATCTGAGGGAAAGCAGGAGAAACGGAAGAAGAAGGGCCTCTCTAAGGTCAAATGCTTCCACTGTGGGGAACTGGGTCACTATGCGAGCTAGTGTCCGAGGAAGAAGAGCAAGGAAGAGGCTTCCAAGACCAAAGCCACGTCAGCAAGGGCGGAGAAGGAAGTGGAGACAAATGATGACTGTGCCATGAGTGCTCACATGCCACTTGAGAGGAAGTGGGGAGGCATCAAGTTGTAGTTAGATGGACTATAGGAGATGAGGGGCAGAATCCTTGAGGTACCCAACCACTTGGATTATACCTTGCTACAGAAGCCCCGAAGAGGAGTAGCAGTACTGGTGGATGTCAGTAGAGATGGATGCGGATGGAACGACGAGGGAGCTACAGTGCAGGATTCCTAGGACAACGTGAGGCAGCAGTACAAGATGCATGGAGTTGTTGCAGTAGCACAGAGGTTAGAGAAGGGGCACTTGTCAACGACAAAGGGAGTTTCAACATCGAGGGTGTCTATAGCCTGACAGAGATGTCAGAGTTGGGAGATTGGTTACTTACTTCTTAGTAACTGAGTTGCAGTGCAACAATTAGTAATGGCAATGTTATGGGCAGCGTGATGCAACATGATGAGAGGGGTTGCCGTACGGATGCAGCAGTGGTAGGGCCATGGATAATAGTACATGATGTAACAGTATAAAGGATGTTGGGTAGCAGGCCTAGCATCAGCACCAGGACCGATGCCGGATGATCAAGGTGATGCTCAGTGAAGAGTATTACTAGAGCACAATCCTTGCTAAGAGGGAGTGTTGATTTAGGGTAGCATTAAATGTGCTCTAGCCATGAACATTGGTGGAGAGGCTAAAGAACATGAGATATCTAGTACCCATAAATGGTTTGGGTAGATTCTAAACAATTTGGGAGATATTAAAATAATTAATATTTTTAATGGAATCCCTAAGTCTAAACTTAGGGAAAATAAAATATTAATGTGAATTAATATAAAACTGAGTTAGAAGGGTCCAAAAGTCATGGATCAAGCCAGAGTTAATCTTAACCATTGATTAGGGACTTAATATCGTTCGTTGAATTGTCAATGAGGAAAGTATAAGAGGAGGCTTGAGGGCCACTTGGAGAATACATTGATTTGATCAAGAATTCGATTTTCTAGGGCAAGGCGTGCTAAGGAAATCGAAGGAGTGATTAGAGTTGCAGCTGAGGACAATGAATACAGAAGCAAAGAGGAAGAGAGGGTACCAGGAGCATCAACGCAGAAGCCGGGAGAGAGGAACGCAGAGCCAAATAGAGGCCATGCAGAACCAGTCAGGGCCCACGCAGAGGCATCCAGGAGCTGCACAGTGCTAGAGAGAGCCAGCGTGGGTGACACAAAGGCTCTAGAGGTTGACGCAGGGCGAGTTGGGGTGATGCTGGGCTAGAGAGGCTGACGCAGTCCCTAGAGGCAGATGCTGGAGATTTCGTGGGGCAGATTGGAGTTGAGAGCTGTGGGATTGTTCATCCGGGGTTTTAGCCAGAATATCTGTCTCCGACTGAGAGGTACTACTACTGAGATCATTCTCTGTTAGGTGAGATGGTTTGGCACCCAAATTGTATTTTGAAACTGCTTAATAATAAAGCCCTCAGATGGCTACACCGGTTTTCCTGCATTGGGTTTTTCCAGGGACATTAGTCCAAAAACAACAGTGTCACTTGTGTGCTTGTTTTTCCTTCAGTTGATGATCTGTAATGTGTTGAGCATGTACTTGTATTTATTTTCAATACTTACATGGTAAATAACTTGTTAATTAAACAGAACAAGTACGCAGAAATAAATAAGAAAGTACATGAAGGATTTCTAACGGTGAGACTTAGAAATTTCAACATCTACAACTTGTAAAATTCCCCTATTTAAATAGAATTATGCTTTTATTATTTAATAATTAATTAAATTGAGTTTAGTTGGTTCTTTTCCACTTTACTAGGGACATGTGTTGTATAAGCTTATTCATTTGAAAAATTGGTGTGTATTTATAGGAAATGAATTTACATGACCATTACACTCACTTAAGAACTCATACAATCTCTACTAGCCTTAGAAAATATCGACTATGGAGCAATTGCCAATAATTAATACACATGGAAATGAATAATTGTTGCGTATTTATAGGAAATGAATTTACGTGATCATTACACTCACTTGAGTTTAAGAACTCATAGAGTCTCTACTAGCCATAGAAAATATCGACTATGGAGCAATTGCCAATAATTAATACACATGAAAAATAAGGACTATGGACCAGTAATCAATACACATGCGAGGAAAGACATTTACTATCCTTGTAGCCTTCAGAATATAGTAAGCCTTGTTTAGTTATGTTTCGGTTGTATAATCCATTTCCTAACTCTTATTCAAGAATCTTTACATTAATGTATACGCTGCTAGGATCAATTAGACTTCCCTCAAGATGTGTGCATATTAGGGTATATTGTCTAGCCCTAAGGGTATACAGTCCAACTCAACCATAGCTATCAATTTCTTCTTAGCAGTGAAGCAAGGCACACCCACTAATAGGATGTTAAGCTTGACCTCAACACGGGTCTTTTTTGTCTCTTTTTAGGTTGGGACACGATCTTGTCAAACAAAAACTTTTTTCTAAGTAGTTCACCTTGTAAGGGGTAGTTGAGGGGGTTCACTACAGGACAACGAAGTGCAATGGTGTCACTCAAGGTCTCAAGCGCCCTGGCATTAATCATATCCACATCATCCACATGATCGAAATTGAGAATTGGGACATTTATATGGATAGTTCTATTCTCAATGTCCTTTTTAGCATAAACTATCTTCTAGGTTGTCATAACAATCGACTCTTCAAAGCAAGGGTTTCTGTGAGCATTGCCACTAACCCTAGTCTTGCTTAAGCATTTAACTATGTATAAATTCTTCAATGAGGCATCAAGAGGGGGGTTGGTTCAAGCAACATTGATTGACTAGGATTCCATCATGCTACTAAAGTTGTTTGTCCCATGAGGTTGTCTTGGTGGATGTAGAGGTTCTAGTCAAATCCACAATTTCAAATTCAGAAAAAAAGAAGCAATTGCTGCTAATGTGGGAATTTTAAATTTAGAAATAAGAAAAAGTAACTACTAATGCAAGAAAAGTGGGTGGTTTGCAAAGAAATGTGGTTCTACTATTAGAGGGTTGCATGGTGTTAAATTGTGGCATTTAACATAATACTTGATTTTAGACTTTTGTGATCCATACTGATTTTGATAATGTCTTTCGAATTAATACATAACAAAGTGATTAATTCGAAAGACATTATCAAAATTTAACATGATGTTAGATAGTGGCATTAGGTAGATGATAAGTTCTCATGTAATTACCGATGAGATGTTGGGAGTTTCGAGGAGGCAAAGTGGTCAAGGCAAGATGGCAAAAATAAGAAGTTGTCTACCCAGGGAGTAAATTTGACTGGAGAGCCAAAACCTATTGGAATCCAGTCATTTTTTTCCTAAAAAATCTGATGGTAGGAATGCTTGAATCTTGTTTTTGATGGTGGAAATGGATTCAACACCATAAAAAAACCCTAAGGGCACCCAAAATCTTGAAACTTAACAACTGTACTTGGGATTTTAAAAAAATGCTAAATTTTACTAAAATCTTGCTAAAATTTCCATTATTTTTTAAACAAATTTACCACATCTTTAAACTACGTGCAAAAATAATATTAATCTGTAGAAAAATAATTTATTAATGCAACACAATGATGTGAGTATTCTACATTTCAATGTTATTGTAGTAGATGTCAATGTTAAAGTCTAGTAGTAGCATATGTCAAAGTTTTGGCTACAATAGCCTCCAAACTGTCCATTGCTAATTTTATTTTTAAAAGTTATTTACTAACGGACAAATAATGGAAAAACCACCCACATCAAAGCAATTAAATCACATTACAATAATCTAAACCAATAAAAAATGAATAAATAGAATTATACAAATTAATAAAGTTTTAAAATTAAAACTCAAAAAGCTTAAATCCGCACACTTGTGTGTTTAACAACCACGGACTGTTGCGAAATTCGAGAAAGGATCCATCGAATAAAAGTGCATACGGATAATATGATCCACATTTCATCCATGCTTCCCACCTCGCTCTGTTCCCAGGCAAATTTAGAATGGCTGTAGTCACAGCCGTAACATACCAACTGCCACTTACCACATGCAAACAATGGCAATTTTATCCAAGAAAGACACATCGTTTCAGGACAGCACGTTTTACACCGCTGACAAAAAATCTGCAAAATTTATCTTCAAACGCACGGTACAATGTTTCTCAAATTTCATCTCAGAATTGCTTACCAGCAATACAATGTAGACTGAGCAAAGGCTCCGAACCACCGGTAACAACCCCTGAGCGGGATAGAGTAGGAGGGGGCGGAGATGGAGGAGGAGGAGATGATTCTATTCCTTCTCTGCCCCTCGAGAACCTCGATAAGAGTGAAGCAGGTAATGCAGGATTAGATGATAATAATCAGAGAATAAGTTGGTTGCCGGAATGGATCAACTTGACTTCAGATGATGCAAAAACAGTGGCAATGGCTTTTATCATATCAATTGCTTTCAGAACATTTATTGCAGAACCCAGATTCATTCCCTCGCTCTCCATGTATCCCACATTTAATGTTGGGGATCGGATTGTTGCAGAGAAGGTATGTTTTTTTTTAATTTTTTTTATAGGTACCTGCTTTTGTTTAATCTGTGGTGAGTTGTGAACCTGAACTTACGCGGCACAATAATCCACTTTAATAGAGTAATAATGTCTATAATTGTTTGTTTACATGTTGAATGAATTGATATTTGAACTTTGCAACTCTCCCTTTGCTTACCAAAGTTTTTGCCAACTGAACATGGGGTAATCACAAGGTATGGTTTTTACATTTTTTACATTTCTACTCTGGGAGTTCAAATAGAATAATAATATCCAGAATTGTTTTCTTACATGTTGGGTGTGTTGAAATATGTAACTAGGTTCGGTCTTCATAATGACATATGTAATCATGATTTTATGTATTTAGTGAAAAGAGAAAAATAAATTTATTATTGTTATTCTTGAGGCATGGGTTTCATGTTCAAGGAAAATTTATTTTTAGGTCAAGCATCCATTGAGTGCTTCTAGGGCTTGTCATTGAGTCGACAAGTCAATTGAGTCATTGTCATGTATGAAAGACCCTTTTGGACATGTTACATATTGTAAAGAAAATTTATTCGAGTCAAAAGAAAGTCAAAAGACCCTCCAAGACCTTGTCATGGTGCAAAGATCAAGTTGGCCTACATGAAGGGACAAGTCGGTCTAAATATAGCAATTCGTAGCCCTCAAAAACCTATAAATAAGAAGGAACTTGACCTCATTTGGATATACACTCAAGCAAGTTCGGTATTCTCAAGATAGAAGCTGGAAAAAGGACGAAAAAGAAGAAGAAGAACAAAATCAAAGTTTTGGGCCTCTCTTTCTCTCTCTTTTGTTAGGGTTTCTACAGTTACTGGGCAAAATGAAATTATGAAGCTCCATCGAAGCTGTGAAGCTGCATCGAAACGTGAAGTTGCAGTTAGGTCAAAGCTGTGAAAGGTCAAAACTGTGAATCTGCTGGAGAGGTTGAAGTTGCGGTAGAATCTGCTGGTCGAAGTTGCAGAAGAATTTGGCGGAGGTCAAAATTGTAGTAGTTGATAAGGAACTGCTAGAAGGAAAGCTCGCTAAGGGACTTGGTCTTGGAGGGTTTTCATCAAGGGTCTTAGGTCTTGGAATTCTTCAATTGAAGATTCTATAAAAAGAGAAGAATTCTTGTGGGTTTTCCTCTCAAGTGGAGAGGTTTTGGCTCTGGTTGATCGCCTATAGTTTGTGTCCTTTTGTTTCATTGTTCTTTATGGTTTGGTAGTTGTTTGATGAAAAGAACACAATAATAATTGTGGTGAAAAAGAATCTAATCAAGATAAGCAAAAATACATCACAAGTGAGAGAAATCACATAATCTAGCCGCCCCTAAATTTCTCAACATGGTATTAGAGCTAAGGTGACAAGACAAAGAAAGGCAGCTAAAAGAAGGACACTCAAAGGCCGAAGCTATCAAAAGGAGTGTCAAGAAAGATCAAAACATTGACATTGTACTGTCAAGAAGACATTCACAAGGATCAAGTACAAGCGAAAGAAGACTTCAAAACCCTAGCTTATCAAAATAAGGGTTTCTCACCTGAAGTATTGTTGGGAAGTTGACACATCATCATCAAAGAATATCTCAAGGGCCCTACCTAGAAGGACTATATATTGAAGCATCTTGAAGTCTATACATTCAAGGAAAGCAAGAAGAGGCGTTTTCATCATCATCTAGGAATCAAGGTGATCTCCCTCTCTTTGAAGGAAGACATCTTCATCAAGAAGACATCTTCTATTATCAACATCATTATCAAAATCCAGAAGGTGTCAAGTTGAAGATATTGTCATCAAGGAGCATCTTCACTTGATAAGTAAGTGCCTTTATATTTACGACTGAATTCACTATCAAAATGACTTCATTTTGCAAGGAAAGCAACAAATTGGTTGGGTCATCAAACTTTCTTGCATGGAAGAAGAGGACATATTTGATCCTCATAGAAAATGAAGTTGTTGAACATGTTAAGGGATCAATTACTAAGCCTCCAAAGGAAGAAGCTCAAGCTCTAGCAAAGTATATGAAAGGGAAAGTAAGGGCTCAAAGGATTCTCATTGAATCCATCAAGGATCCCCTCATACCTTATGTATCAAAGTTGGAGACATCAAAAGAAATATATGACAAGTTAATAGAATTGTTCTCCATAAGTACCGCAGGAGAAGTGATATCTTTGAGGAACGAGCTGTACAAAATGAAGATCTGAAAAGAAGGTGGAATAGCCCCATATTTTATGAAGGTATCATAAATAAGAGACCAACTACAAGAGTTGGGAGAAATAATGTCCGATAAAGAAATGACCACCGTAGTGCTCAATGCACTTCTAGAGGAATGGGGCAACTTCACATCTAACATCTTTGGAAAGAAAGAAGCCACCCCATTCAGAGAACTTTGGTCATTGTGTAAAATTGAAGAAACCAGGTTGAAAGCAAAGAGCAATGTGGGACCAAGTGAACAAGTTCAAGCATTTGTTGCCATGGCTAAGAGAAAAGGAAAGTTTGAGAAATGTGATCCTCATAAAAATAAGAAGAATATGTCAAAAGTCCAATGCTATGGTTGTCAGGAATATGGGCACTACAAGAGAGATTGTCCAAAGTTCAAAAAGGACAACAAGAGGAAATAAAGAAATGAAGCTCATATCACCGAAGAAGTGGAAGAACCTAATGAGAAGAAATCCAAAGGGATGGATCTTCACTATTAGGGTTTCTCTAATGCATAGCAAGGAGAAGTAAGAGGTGAAAAGATCTCCACCATGGCAGTGAAGATGAAAAATATTGTGACGAGATGCATCTTAGTAGAAGATGGCATCATACTAGAAGCATACTGTTAAAGCAAGAGCTCAAGACATCATTAGAGAAGCTTGAAAGAATAGTTGAAGTAGAAGTCTACAAAGATGTAGCAATTATCATATAAAGGAAGTAGCTCTTGGCAACCTCATTGAAATCATATATAGTACATATGATTGAAAGAAAGTCATCTAGCATGATAGAAGGAATTTAACATACATCATCATCATGAGAAAGGAGCATTTGCGAGATGAGGATAATTAAGATCCTTCGTTGGAATCTTCACTAGAAGGTTCACTTCTACTTGGAAGAAGCAAGTGTCTCGCCGATCATTCCACCTTGTGTGGTAATCTTCACTAGAAGGTTCACTTCTACTTGGAAGAAGCAAGTGTCTTGCTTATCATTCCACCTTGTGTGGGATACATTATTTAGAAGGATGATGGTATGGTGACAAAGGAATGTAGCAGGTCAAGATGATTAAAGTACTCTCAATCAAGGAAAGGAAGCTGCTAAAGGAAGTCTAGATGACCAAAAGGAGAAAAGAGGTATGTATATATGTGATAGATTAAGTCATGTCATCATATAGTTGCAGATGCCAGATAGCATGGGTAAATGCTCTACCTCGTGAGGATGATCAAGGATCTCTTCTTTTGAAAAGATGCATGAAGGCATGGTTCACATATTGATAAGATGAAGTCAACATAATATGTCCTCATATGGAATATGAGGTAGTTGACAAAGATGAAGGAACTATGTATGGAAAGTTCCTGGGAAGCAATATGTGAAGAAATAAAGGAGAGATCGTGAAAGATGCAACTATGGTCATAGGAAGTTAACATCCGATGACTAGAGGAATTGATCATGACATCTCGATAGAGAAGAAGGTCCTGATAAGGTCTGTAAAGAAAGGAGACCCTTGACATATGAAGTCTTGGAGATGTGTTCATGAATGTGTAGGATCAAGATGTCGTGATGAAAGGCCATCACAAAAGGTAACTGTGATTTGATGTTCATTTTTATTTTTATTTTAAACAACATCTGGATGGGTTGCTACAGGGCTACCAAAAGAGGGTTGTAGATATCACCTACAACTAGCAATCATGTGGTTAAATGAAAGATCCTAAAGGAAGCGAGACTTAGAAGAGGTATTAGTATGGAGAAAAGCCAGATGTGGACTAAAAGATCACTTTCCAATGAAGAGAAAAATGACACGACTGATGTAGCTCATGAAGGCAAATGATGGATGGCTGATGCCCTACAATTGATGAAGGCTCCATTATGAAAATGTTGAACTTCATGACATTGAAAGAAGGAGCCCCTCAAGCAGCTGATAGTCCCATGATCTACACCTAGAGCAAAAAGCTGTTGGAAGCAAGGCCCTGGTTAAGAAGGAGCTTGGTCAAGAACCTGAATAAGAGGGAGCTTGGGTACATTCCTTTATAGGAATGGGTATATCCTCCATAGTTGAGAGGGAGAGATAGACACATTATTCTTGTCTTCACTCTGGGAAGTGTTGCACTCAAATTGTCAAAGTTCCAGGGAAGCGGAAGTACCAACTTTTTCAACAAAGATCGGATCACATATCAACAGTCCATGTGTCATGGTCATCCCATTCTGCAAGTTATATATTGTAAATGATTTTAGTAAAAACTTGAGTCTATGTAACAACCTAGGTAAGCCTATAATTTGATGACGAATTCCATCCTATGAGGTTTTTTAACCTCAGTGATTATCAGTGTTTTTCAACACGACTAATTGGAAGAGTTTTTTCCCTCCAACTTAAACTACAAAGTTAGGGTGAAATTTATTGACGAATTATTAGGTGAGTCCTAGTGTTTTAGTCGAATCTGATGTAAAAGTGGTTTGGGAATAATTTAAGCTAATTGGCTTATTTTTTTTTTTTATTACAAATCACTTGGTTTACTAGATCATATTGTGTCGTAGATGGGTTATGTGTCTTGAGGGTCTAAGACGAATGTATATTCCCTCTTTGAGTCTTGTAAATGAAAAATCATTTGTTATTAGAGGGTTGGAAAAATAATCAATTCCCTCATGTGTAAATTATTTAATTTCTTTGGCAAAATAAAATTAAATCTTAAGCCAGAAAATTAATTAGTTAGAGTCAAATTAAATTATCAGGAAAATAAATTATCCAAATGGAAAAATTCGTGGGTCTTAAAAGAATCAATTTTTAAAAGTTCTCCACCAAGGGAATATTCTATATTTCAAGAAAATTTGGACCTTTAGACCTTGGTTGTTAAGTGAAAGTCAAATTTTGTGGGAAATTAGCTCAAAATAATTAATTTTGAGCTAATTAAAATGGAATTAAATGATAAATTCGAAAATTCCTCAAAAAATAAAAAAATCAAGGGCCAAGATTAAAATATCTTGAAGTGTTTATCAACAACCAAGGTTATTTTGACAAGGATCAAAGAAACTAGCCGTTATTTTTCTATTTGGAGGATTTATCTATAAATTAGAGTCAAATGAATCTCTAGTCATCTTGATCTCTGGCTAGAATTGCTGTTGAAACATTTTTTAAACTATTGTCCCTGTTGATTTGGGGTAGCATCGAATGTGCTTTAGCCACAAAAATTGGTGGAGAGGCTAAAGCACATGAGATCTCCATTACCCAGAGATGGTTTGGGTAGATTCTAAACAGTTTGAGAGATATTAAAATAAATAATATTTTTAATGGAGTCCCCAAGTCTAAACCTAGGGAAAATAAAATATTAATGTGAATTAATACAAAATTGTGTTAGAAGGGTTCAAAAGTCATGGATCAAGTCAGAGTTAATCTTAGCCATTGATTAGGGACTTAATCTCGGCCGTTGATTTGTCAACGAGAAAGTATAAGAGGAGGCTTGAGGGTCACTTGGAGAACACACCGAGTTGATCAAAATTTCGATTTTCTGCGGCAGGGTTTGCCAAAGAAGTCAAAAGAGTGATCAGAGTTGCAGCGGAGGTGCAGTGAATACAGATACAGAGAGGCAACGATAGTACCAGGAGGATCAACGTAGAAGTCGAGAGAGAGCGACGCAGAGCCAGCCAGAGGTTCACACAGAGCCAGTTAGGGCTCACGCAGAGGCAACCAGGAGTTGCGCAGTGCCCAAAAGAGCTAGCGTGGGTTACGCAGAGGGTCTAAGGGCTGACGCAGGGCAAGCTAGGGTGACGTTGGGCAGACGCTGGGCCAGAAAGGGTTGACGCAGTCCCTAGAGGCTGACACTGGGGTTTTCGTGGAGCAGATTGGAGCTGGGAGTTGTCAGAGTGTTTATCCGGGGTTTCAGCCGGAATATCTGCTTCCGAGTAGAGAGGTACTATTGCCGAGATTATTCTCTATTGGGTGAGCTGGTTTTGGCACCTAGATTGTATTAAAAAACTGCATAATAATAAAACCCTTTGATAGCTGCACCGATTTTCCCGCATTGGGTTTTTCTGGGGACATTGGTCCAAAAACAACGGTGTCACTTGTCTGCTTGTTTTGTTTCCTTCAGTTGATGATTTGTAATGTGTTGAGCATGTACTTGTATTTATTTTCAGTATTTACATGGTAAATAACTTGTTAATTAATCAGAACAAGTAGGTAGAAATAAATCAGAGAAGTACATGAAGGGTTTCTAAAAGTTAGACTTAAAAATTCCAACAGTCTCACTGGGAACTATTTTTTCTACTATAATAAAAGACTTTTGGGTGCAGCTCAAGGTGTTCTTGTCGTTGATCTGTGTTATGTATTGACTACGAGCTTCCTAAGTGGTGCTTTATATTGTTATTTTGAGGTAATACATAGCGTGTGCAGGTACTCAATCCTTGGTTTCCAAGTTCACAGACTATGGGCAAGGGTTACTTTGCTTGGATCTCTAGTTTTTATACGGTGGATTGAATCTTAGCTTGGGCTATAGTGAACATTAATTTTTTTGAAGCGTTTTAGTCATTCTTTCAAGGAAATAATATCACAAAAAATATTTTCTTAAAATCTATTTTAAAAACCTATGTATATTTTGTAAATTATTTTTTTAACTTGGGTTGGGATTTTTAGATTCATTTTGTATATATTTGGGGTTTGGGTGTTGTAAATTTTATTTTTGCAGGTTAGATCAAGGAGTCAAGTGGAAAAAGAGCTAGATTTAGGCTCTTGAGGGTAAGATCTAGTCTCTTGGGATTTTTTGCAGGGTTTCCATGGAAGGATTTTCAGAAAATCAAAGAGCTGAAGCATAAAACTTTTTTGAGCAAGGGCTTAAAGCTTTTTAGGGCTTCTAGCCCTAGTTTTTCTTTTCTAAGCCTCAACGTTAGCTTTTCTCCCTCTAGTGTCTTGGTTTCTAGCCTTCCTAGGGCTAGCCGTGACCCTTAGGGGTTGCAGCTTCCCTTCTTTACCCTAGTCGCAGACCCAAAAGGCCTTGCAACCTCCTCTTTTCCTCTTGGCCTCCCCTTTCTTAGCCTCCTTCCCTCTCGACCCTCCTCCCTTGGCCTTCCTCCCTCCTCTGTCCTCCCTCGACCTTCCTCCTTGACCCTCTTCTCCCTCTTTCCCTAGGCCGCAACCCTCTAAGGGCTTGCGGCTCCCTTTCCTTGGCCTTTAGGCCATAGGCCTTAGGGCCCTTCCTAAGCCCCTAAACCCTCCATACCCCTGACGCTAGCCTCATTGGGTATAGCGTTGCCTCCTTGAGGCTTTATTCTTCATCCTTGGGCCCCGATCTATCATCCTAGCTCTTTTATCCCCGCAAATTCGCCTCCCTTAGCCTTGTTCTCCATTTGCCTCTTTTGCCCTAAATTGACCTGAAACCTAATTTGAAGTCTTAAAGCTAAATATTTGGCAGTTTTGCAGGCTTAAGGTCTCAAAATTCATATTTTTTCAAGCGGCAACAAGATCCCAGAATTTCAACGAATTTCAATTGTGGGATCTTCAAGGCCTTGGGCCTAGGGTTTGATCTCTAAACCCTTGTTTTGCTTCAGTTTTATTACAACAATCAAATCACTAATCTCTAAGCCCTAAAATCACATTTTAATAGGTCAAAATCGATTAAAATTGCAAAATCTAAATTTTCACAAGTTTTGGCCACTTGAGCATCTCAAATTTGACCTAAATCTAACATTTTAGCTTGCTGGAATTTACTGCATAACTGTGAAATTCATGTCTGAAATATTTTTGAAGCATATACTTGATAAGGATAAAAAAATTTGAATTTTCAGTTTTCGGCAAAACTTACTATTTTTAGACATTTTGGGCAGCATATTCAGTATTTTTAGCTTGCTGATCTATGATTAATTTACTGCCTTAATAAATTTATCAATTCTGAAATTTCTGAATCACACACCCTAAAAGCCTTAAAAATTGAAAATTTTGAGTTCTAGTGCATTTTTACTATTTTTGGGCATATTGACCATTTATTGGCATCTTTAGCTTGCTGATCTGTGGTTGTTTAGTGCTGTAAATTAACAAATCAGACCTGAAATTTCACTGAATACATCATTATAAAGTGGGCTAAATAAGTTAATTTATATTTGCTAGTCATTGAGAATTTTTGTGTTTTATGTCTAAGGCAAATTTTATGATTTTAAGTGGTTTCCTCATTGCTGTTATAACATTGATCAAGTTTGAATTTTTTGAATATTTACTGTTGATATAAATTGTCATATATTTGGAATTGGCTTATCTCATCTCTGCATTCAGAATCTAATATTGATTTTATTGATTGGCATAATATGTTGTGTTAATAATCATTGGTAGATAAAGTTGGTTACTTGAAATTTACACTTGTATCTCTTAGCACTTATCTTGTTTAATATTGCATCACAACATTGTTAAGTACTCTTGCACTAAGATAAATCTCACATAAGTACCTAAGTAACTTAAACAATCTTAATTCAAGATAATCTCACCCATAATCTTGTGCATAAGCATACTAGATCAATATTGCATTAATAATTTACCTCCTAGCATAAGCTAGGTTGATAGAGATATAGGGAAGCCCTTCTCACTTAACTTGAGGGGCTCGACAACTCTATGGTGGTTAACATGGTGACCTTGCAGTCGTCAGAGCCACAGTCTTTGTAGCACCGGAGGCATCAGATGATAGGAGCACAAAAAAAGGTATCGTTAATCAAGCCCTAGCCTGCTTCATGTTGTTCTCCTTCCCACAACCTACCTTGGAGTCCAACTTCAAAATAGTTTAAGGAAAGTTACATCTAGATTAGACATTTAATTAAAAATAACCAAGGTCTCTACATCACCGTAGGTCATAGATTTGCATATCATTCAGGTTAGTCAATCATCTTAAGCAGTGGGTGTCCATCCGATCATTTGGTTCCATTTTATTATAAGAAAGATTTTGTGTCTCGATTAAGGCACTGGTCTCATATTTTAAAATCTAATCTAAATGATAATCTTGCTCGAATTTAACCAATTGGCTAGGCCACTCATCCGTGTCTCCTAAACAAGTTGGTTTCCAACTTGTTTTCCTTCATTTCATTCCATAGGGACTACCCCCCATAGCCTGCTATTGGGAGATAACTAGAATGGAGTGGGCGGGGATCACAGTGACAACCTCCATCTTGAGCATTGTTGCGGTGCCTATACAATCCGGACGACAATAGGAAGAAAGAATGGAGGATTGGGTAAGCATCTAGCATCTGATACTCTTTAAGGATGAGGTAGGGTATCCAAGATAAGAGTAGTCGAAGAGGACCGATATTCTTTGAGCACTGGGAATCCAAGATAAGAATAGTCCTGGAAGGACATATTTTGTGAACACCCGGGTGGGGTATGTACCTTGCAAGACAACGATGATGGTGTCTGTAAGTCATTGGTCTCGCCAACATTGTGCTATGATCTTGTGGAGAGATAGAGCTGTTGCTCAAGGCCTTGCTATGTGACAATGTTGGATGATATGATGCTAAAAAGATGGGTTACCAATTCGACTCTTCTTATGAGAATTCTTCAGATTGAGAATGTCCAAGTACCTTGTATGGATGATGAATACCTCCCTAGTTAAGATAGAGTCTTGAAATACGTAACTAGGTTTGGTTTTCGTAATGACACATGTAATCATGATTTTATGTATTCAATGAAAAGAGAAAAAAAATTATTATTGTTATTCTTGAGGCATGGGTTTCATGCTCAAGGGAAATTTATTTTTAGGTCAAGCATCCATTCAATGCTTCTAGGGCTTGTCATTGAGTCTACAAGTCAATTGAGTCATTGTCATGAATGAAAGACCCCTTTGGGCATGTTACATATTGTAAATTTTTTTTATTTGAGTCAAAAGACCTCCAAGACCTTGTCATGGTGCAAAGATCAAGTCGGCCTACATGAAGGGACAAGTTGGCCTAAAGATAACAATTCGTACCCCTCAAAAGCCTATAAATAAGAATGAACTCGACCTCATTTGGGCATACGCTCAAGCAAGTTCGATCTCTTCAAGATAGAAGCTAGAAAAAGGACGAAGAAGAAGAACAAGAACAAGATCGAAGTTTTGGGCCCCTCTCTCTCTCTTTTGTTAGGGTTTCTACAGTTACTGGGCAAGATGAAATTCTGAAGCTGTATCGAAGCTGTGAAGCTTCATCGAAATTGTGAAGCTGCATCGAAGCTGTGAAGTTGCAACTAGGTCAAAGTTGAAAGGTCGAAACTTTGAATCTATGGGAGAGGTCGAAGTTGCAGTAAAATCTGCTGGTCGAAGTTTCAAAAGAATTTGCTGGAGGTCGAAATTGTAGTAGTTGCTAAGGAACTGCTAGAAGGAAAGCTCGCCAAGGAACTTGGTCTTGGAGGGTCTTGGTCAAGGGTCACAGGTCTTGGAATTCGTCAATTGAAGATTCTATAAGAAGAGAATAATGCTTGTGGGTTTTCCTCTCAAGTGCAGAGGTTTTGGCTCTGGTTGATCGTCTATATCTTGTGTCCTTTTGTCTCACCATTCGTTATGGTTGTAGCTGTTTGATGAAAAGAACACAATAGTAACTAAGGTGAAAAAGAATCTAATCAATGTTGGAATTTCTAAGTCTGACACGTTTGAAACCCTTCATGCACTTTATTGATTTATTCCTACCTACTTGTTCTGTTAATTAACATGTTATTTACCATGTCAATATTGGAAATAAATACAAATGCATGCTCAACACATTACAGACCATCAACTGAAGGAAATAGAAACAAGCACACAAACGACACCGTTGTTTTTGGACTAATGTCCCCGGAAAAACCCAATGCGGGAAATGGGTGCAACTATCTGAGGGTTTGATTTATTAAGCAATTTCAGAATACAATTTGGGTGCCAAATCTGGCTCACCCAACAAAGAAAAATCTCGGCAGTAGTACCTCTCTACTCGGAAGCAGATATTCCCGCTGAAACCCCGGATAAACACTCCGGCAGCTCCATAGCTCCAATCTACCCCACAAATCCCCAACGTCAGCCTCTCTCTGGCCCAGCGTTAGCCCGACGTCACTTTGGCTTGGCCTGCGTCAGCCTTTGGAGGCACTGCGTCAGCCCTCCGTCTCTCTGAGGCACTGCGCAACTCCTGGCTACCTCTGCGTGAGCCCTTGCTGGCTCTGCGTGAACCCTTGGCTACTTCTGCGTCCCTCTCTTCGGCTACTGCGATGATCCTCCCGATGCTATCTCTGCCTCTCTGCTTCTGTATTCATTGCCCCTCAGCTGCAAATCTGATCACTTTCTCAACTTTCTCAACAAACCCAGCCCGAGAAAGTCGAAATCTTGATCTCTTGGCGTGTTCTCCAAGTGACCCTCAAGCCTCCTCTTATACTTTTCTCGTTGAAAAATCAACGGTCGAGATTAAGTCCCTAATCAACGGCTAAGATTAGATCTGGCTTGATCCATGTCTTTTGGATCATTCTAACACAATTTTATATTAATTCACATTAATATTTTATTTTCCCTAAGTTTAAACTTAGGGACTCCATTAAAAATATTAATTATTTTAATATCTCCCAAACTGTTTAGAATATGTCCAAACCTTTTCTGGGTATCGGAGATCTCATGTGCCTTAGCCTCTCCACCAATTTTCATGGCTAGAGCACATCTGATGCTACCCCAAATCAACACTCCCTCTTAGCAACGACTGTGCTCTAGTAATACTCCTCACTGAGCATCACTCTGATCATCTGGCATCGATCCCTGTGTTGATGCTAGGCCTGCTGGCCAACATCCTCTGCACTGCTGCATCCTGTATTGCTACCCATGGCCTTGCCACTGCCACTGTTGCATCCATACTGCAACTCCCTCTGCATCCGTGTTGTTGCCCATGGCCCTGCCACTGCCACTGTTGCATTTGCACGGCAACCCCTCTCATCATGTTGCATCGTGCTACCCATAGCACTACCATTGCTAACTACTGCACTGCAACTCAGTTACTGAGAAGTAAGTAACTGATCTTCCAACTCTGACATCTCTGCAAGGCTAGAAACACCCCTGATGCTGAAGCTCCCTCTGTCACTGACAAGTGCTCCCTCTCTGACCTCTGCGCCGCAGCAACAACTCTGTGCATCTCGCGCCGTTGCACACCTCTCTGTGCCATCCTGCACTGGTGCAACACTCCCGTGCCTCTCGCACTGTTGCAGCCTGCTAGCCTCGTGTTGTCCAGGGAATCCTGCACTATACCTCTCTCTGTCGCTCCATCCACATCCGTCTCTATTGACATCGCCGGTACTGCTACTCCTCTTCGGGGCTCCTGTAGCAAGGTCTAATCCAAGAGGCTGGGTACCTCGAGGATCCTGCCACTCATTGCTTGTAGTCTGTCTGACTACAGCTCGATGTCTCCCCACTTCCGCTCAAGTGGCACACGAGCACTCAAGGCACAATCATCGTCTGCCTCCACTTCCTTCTTTGCCCTTGTTGGCGCTGCCTTGGTCTCGGAGGCCTCTCCTTTACTCTTCTTCCTTGGACACTGGGTCGTATAATGACCCAACTCCCCACAGTGGAAGCATTTGACCTTGGAGAGGCCCTTCTTCCGCTTCTCTTGCTTTCCCTCAGATGCTAGGGCAACATCTTTCTCCTCCTCCTTCTTGATTCTGATCCCCTTGCCATTGCTTTCGCCTTGCTCAGCCTTCTGATCTCTTTTTGGCGAAGAGCAGCCCCCATTTCCTCCCAATCTGGAAGGGTCGCCTTGCCCAATATGCTTTGAACAAACACCTCCCAGTCTTTTGAGACTGCGTTCATGGCTGTTCTCACCATCAATTTTGGATCCGATGTTGCCCCTATGGACGTCAGCTGATCCCGGATCTCCTTCAATCGACCGAGGAATGGGTCGATCTGTTCTCCCTTCTGCATCTGGTATGATCACAACCGATTTTCTAGTAGCATCTTCTTTTGCACGGAAGTATGCTGATACAACTTGGTCAGGGCCTCCCACATCTCCTGTGCCATGTTCTTCTCGGCAATATGTGGCACTATATGATCCTTGTCTCCATCAAGGATGATACTCTTAGCCCTCACCATTTCATCCTCGTACCTGTCGTTATCAGTTGGGTCAACTGGGATAGCTATCGTCCTCAAGGCGAAGTGCTTGACACGATTCTTGTCTAGTACAGATAAGATTCTGCCATCCAGTCTGTCCTGGTCTCTTACTTCGTGTAGTGCCATTTCGCTGTCCTCTACTTCCCTCCTAAAAGTTCTCGGTATGACTCCTCTGAGCCTCGATTTCCCTCTTGGAAACCCTTCTGCTAATGTCGAGATGCCCCTCTCCAATCGTCTGTGCAACTGCAACACTGATCTGGATTCCTTGGCTAGAAATCCACCTTGGCAACAACTCCCTCTACCTTGGTCTTGCCCTGTTAGGTATTGTTCTGACTACAATACCCCACCAGCTCCACTCTACAACTTACCCACAGCCTCCTAAACCCCAGCAACCTGAAGGTTAGAGCTCCTAGGCCCTGCACAATCTCGGCACCAGCAAATCAGACTCCTCAGCCAATTGCGTCAGCCCTCCTGGCCTCTGCGTGAGCCTACCTTTGCCTCCCTCAGTCTCTGCGTTGCCTCTTCTTGGTTCAATCTTGATGACGTAGGCACTGCGTCACCCCTTCCTTGCTGCTACTCTGCTAGGAACAACTTCTATCACTTGTGACAACTGTTTTCTGCTGCTGCTGCTTTGTTCGGCTGATGTCCTCAGTTCTCCTATGATCTGCAACCACCCTCTGATACCATGTTGGAATTTCTAAGTCTGATACGTTAGAAACCCTTCATGCACTTTACTGATTTATTCCTACCTACTTGCTCTGTTAATTAACAAGTTATTTACCATGTAAATATTGGAAATAAATACAAATGCATGCTCAACACTTTATAGATCATCAACTGAAGGAAATAGAAACAAGCACACAAGTGACACCGTTGTTTTTGGACTAATGTCCCCGGAAAAACCCAATGCGGGAAAACCAGTGCAACTATCTGAGGGTTTGATTTATTAAGCAATTTCAGAATACAATTTGGGTGCCAAATCTGGCTGACCCAATAGAGAAAAATCTCGGCAGTAGTACCTCTCTACTCGGAAGCAGATATTCCAGTTGAAACCCCGGATAAACACTCCGATAGCTCCATAGCTCCAATTTGCCCCACGAAACCCCAGTGTTAGTTTCTAGGGATTGCGTCAGCCTCTCTCTAGCCCAATGTTAGCCCAACGTCACTCTAGCTTGGCCTGCGTCAGCCCTTTGGCCCTCTGCATCACCCACGCTGGCCCTCTGAGGCACTGCGTAGCTCCTGGCTACCTCTGCGTGAGCCCTGGCTAGCTCTGCGTGAACCCTTGGCTGTTTCTGCATCCCTCTCTCCAGCGACTACGCTGATCCTCCCGGTGCTATCTCTGCCTCTCTGCTTTTGTATTCACTGCCCCTCAGTTGCAACTCTGATCACTCTCTCAACTTTCTCAGCAAACCTAGCCCCAGAAAGTCGAAATCTTGATTTATTGATGTGTTCTCCAAGCGACCCTCAAGCCTCCTCTTATACTTTTCTCGTTGACAAATCAATGGCCGAGATTAAGTCCTTAATCAACGGCTAAGATTAGATTTGGATTGATCCATGTCTTTTGGAGCATTCTAACACAGTTTTATATTAATTCACATTAATATTTTATTTTCCCTAAGTTTAAACTTAGGGACTCCATTAAAAATATTAATTATTTTAATATCTCCCAAACAGTTTAGAGTCCGCCCAAACCCTTTTTGGGCATTGGAGATTTCATGTGCCTTAGCCTCTCCACCAATTTTCGTGGCTAGAGCACATCCGATGCTACCCCAAATCAACAATTAGGATAAGCAAAAATACATCACAAGCATTTATCAAAGAGAAATCACATAATCTAGCTGCCCCTACATTTCTCAACAGGGTGAATCAAGATGATGTAGGCTAGACTTCGATAAGGCTTGTAGTTAATTTGAATGGCTGATACTTGTCATCTGGCCATCTTCAAATATCATGGAGTATAGCACTTGACATCAGTATCATCCTCTTATTGTCATTGAATTCAGATGCTTTTCATAAAAATTATAGAGCTTCACAGATTAATCAGTGAGTCATTTCCAAGCCAAGAAATTGCAGGAAAAAGTTGCTCAATAACTGGTCTATTAAAGAAATGCAGGTTATTCAAAAAGTGGGTTGCTCTTTTTTTCTTATTTTGTCATTTCTGATTTTGTATGAGCAAGGGAGAGCAGTTTGCCATTTTTTTGCTGATATTTTTTCCTGAGTTATTCCCCTTTTTTATGTTTCAGACACTTGCTGAATTATGATCGTACACAATTTTTGTAACACTGACTTTTGCTGAAATATCTGCTATCTAGTGTGTTAATGCAAAACATAAATTTGCACCTCTTAACAAAGAGGTGTCCCATACCTTAACCTTGTGAATTTTCATCCTTAGGGCTGTTAAGAAGTACAAACAAAACACCCGCAGCAGCAGACAATATTTCAATCCTTAACAACCCCAAACATCGACGTAATCCATGAGAAAAGATACCATGATGGTTTGGTAAGCTTCAGCCCTCCAAGGCAATCTTATTATGGATAAACCAGGTCTCAAAACACTTACTTACAACTGTAGAACAACTATTATCTTTTTTAATTACAATGTTAATCACTTAGCACAATCACCCTCTGCTTATGTCAAATCAGCAAAGACATATATACCTGGAAACTACATAAGATGAAGTTCATGTACATTTCATAGCCTTATCACAAGGCTAGTACAATCCACTAGCTTTCCAAAAATGCTAGCTAGGGAAAATCAAGAAAACTCTAACTCAACTAAGGTATCCAACAATCACGAATCACTCAAGCATGTCCTC
This sequence comes from Pinus taeda, assembly GCA_000404065.3. Lineage (NCBI taxonomy): Eukaryota > Viridiplantae > Streptophyta > Pinopsida > Pinales > Pinaceae > Pinus > Pinus taeda. Next base: position 32,213 of record APFE030895232.1, read on the forward strand.
CAAGGTAAATGTCTCATTTTCTTCTTCTCTTCAGAAACTACAACCTAGGGTTTCATCTCAAAACCCTAATATCCAAATCTCGAAGGGATGAAACAATAAACTTTAGACTTCAAGATGCTTCAACAAGATCAAGAAACCCTAGTGACTCCAAGGGAGAGATCAAATATATGAAGATCCAAGAGAGAAAGGATGACTAGTCCACACCTCCTAGTCACATCTATAATACATGAGGGATAAGAATGATGAGTTATGTGAATCAATGTTGCGAAAATCGCGATCGGGATTAAATCGGCGAGGGTCAAAAATTGAAAAAATCATAAAAATCAGGATAAAATTGGTAAAAATCGGCAAAATAAAAAAAATAAAAAAATAAAAAAATCAAGATTTTATACCAAAAAATCGGGGGATTAAATCCCGATTTTTTCAAAATGAAAAAAAATTAATCCGCTGATTTAATCGTTTCAGCGAAAAAATCGCGATTTTCGCGACATTGATGTGAATGATCATCGATTCATCACCAATGTCCTCTTCACAAGAGTAAACCTTAGTATCTCACAATGATCAAGCTCCCAACAAAGAAATCCTCTCTAGACTTCATAATCTTAAGGTTTCCTCATGAACCCTAGTGATTTACTCCAAGAAGACAAGTACAAATTAAAAAGTACAATGATGATGATAAATGAAAATATTCTCTCCTATATATATGAGAAATAAGGGAGGCCAACAATACATATGACAGTCAATGGCTTACAAGCAACCTATAGTAATCACATGTAGGCTCACACATGTAAAGGGGTACACTCCAAAGGTACACATGTCAAGCTCCAAGGTGATGTTGTCCACAAGCAAGGCGCCAAATAGAAGGGTGTTCCATGAGGTGTGTTCAATACTCCTCCTATAAGTTTCTATAGGCTTCATCAATCCTCCTAAGTCATATACTCCACTGGGCTAGTCCCCCTATATGGACACTGTTGCAAGCCAAGTGTCCTTGAGCCAACCACAAGCCTCCATATAGGAATCCAAGCTACCCCATGTTGTCTAGGGCCTGTTGCTGCTTAAATTGTATATGGGAATGCAACAACGCTTAGGGCAGGGGTTATCACTCTAATCCCGACCCTCTCCGTTTAAGCTGTCTCCCAACAATAGGGTAAGGGGTGTAGTCCCTATGGATGAGATGATGAATTCGAGAGACACAACTAAATGGCCTAGCAACTTGGTTAAGGATGGTTGGAAAGTTAAGATATTTAAGCACCACTTGATTAAATTTAAGAATTTCTTAAGTGTGAGATCAATGCTTAAGAGTCAAATTACTTGCACAATATAGATTAAATTCCAAGTTACCAGATGAATAGTCCGTGCTAGGTTGAGAAACTATCCTATATGAAATGCAACACCTAAAACTAAGTGAGATGCAAGCTCTTCGTTAATTTTAGTTAGAATGCCTATTCTAGATGAGAACCCTCAATTTAGCCGTCTTGAAGTAAGTCTCGCAAGAAGCTTGTAGAAAGAAGCCCACAAGGAGGCTATGGCCTCATTAACGATACCTCCCATGAGGTTATGACGACCCAGGTGCCTTCGTTTCTACAAGGGATGTCCACAATAGAACTGCAAGGTCACCTGTTTTAACCTTAGTGCAAGGATCAAGCATCACAAGCCAAGAGAAAGGGGGGGTCCTATCTTTCTATCAGCCAAGCTTATGCTTGGAGGTTACTTTTAAATATGCACTTCTAATCCTAGAATGATATGCAAGATATGACTGATAGCTTTAAGTGAGATTATTAAATGACTTTTAAGTAGTTCAAGTTTAATTTCTTGAGATTCAATGCATATGGTGTTCAACACAAGGGCGTAAATGAAGTACTTAGAGAGCAATTACAAGAACAATCTCAACTAAAGCAATGTGTAAATAGACCACTTGTTTTGCTAATTTAAGTGCTTCAAAACCAACTTATCCAATGAATCAACGAGACAAGCAAATTCCAATAGATTATTCAATTTAATCCCAATAAGACAAGTGCTCTAAAACAATGATAGTGAAAAGCAAGGAGCACCAACTTATCAATGGACTCAATATGCAAATTCAAAATCAAATGAGACAATGAATAATGCTCCAAAGATATATAAAGTGATCTTATCAATTAGCAATGTCAATGTTCTTTAAATAATAACAATAAGGAACAAGAATAATATTATATCACTTTAGCAAATTAGATTCACATCTTTACAGCACAATTTCCTTAGATGTCAAAGAGCGCTTATTATGCAATCTTCAGATGCAAATGGAGACAAAACTATACCAATGATGCAAATGCAATGATGGAAAGAGTGACCAACAAGACAACAATTGCTATTCCACAATGATTAGTCCAACCACTTAGAGCAAAACCACTTAAATCACTTTTCCAATGAGAGAAATGATCCTTAAAAGCCTCAAAATGAGTTCCTTGTAAATTCTGGTGTTCCTTTTATTACTGTTATGATTTATATCAGAACTGTAAATGCATATATCAGACCTTAGAAATCATCTGACAATCCTCCAAATTCACTTAGAACATAGAAAATGCAATAACCCAAATCTTTCCTATCACTTGAAATTAAATGTATGATGGTTATTGATTTACTTTAAAGTATTTTAGGGTTCTTTTAAGGTGTGTATTCAGAGATTTTACCACTGTTATAAGATGATTTCAGATCTGATCATAGAACAATGAGGAAAGCGATGAGGTTAGAGAGCAAACCCTTGGCCTTAAGGCCTTGCTAGATGCCTAGTTGACTTCCCAAAGTGTACTAGAATTCTTCCAAACACCTGCAACGCAATTATTAGCCTTGACAAATAATAGATCAGCGGCAAAATAATTATGGAAACCAATTCAAACGCTTGCCAAACTTACCATAGGCTTGCAATCACAAATATCAGTGCCAAATTTAAATGCCAAACTCAGAAAATAGCCCAAAAATGACTGCAGTGAAGGGATAAAGGCCTAATAAGACTAGTGGCTAGGGTGAGAAAGCATGTACAATCCCACAAGGGCCTGCGGCTAAGCCCAAAAGGTCTCTGTTTGCCCTCAAAAGGCCTCTAAGGTTTGCGGCTAAGCCCCAAAGGGCTGCTGCCAGGGGTCTCAAGCCCTAAGAGGGTTGCGACTACCACAAACAAGCCCCAAGGGGGTTGCGGCTTACCCAAGAGAGGTCAAGAAGGCCTGCGGCTAGGCCTTAAAGGCTGTCGCTAGGGTATTAAGGCCCTAGAAGGGCTGCGTCCAACTGGATAAAGCCCTTAGGGGCTGTGGCTAGGCCTAAATGGCCTCCAATTGCCCACGACACCCCTGCAAACTCAAATTTACCTCAAGAAAACACCTCCAAAGGCTAGCGGCCTCCTCTTCTCGCTGGGCGTTGAGTTACAGGGAGCTGGGAAGGTTAGATCTTACCCTCTAGGGCCTAGATCAACGTCCTCTTGAATGAATAACCCATAGATTAATCGCTGCTTCAAACCCTTGAGATATCACCTGTACAAATGAAAAATAAAGAAGACCTAAGAACCCAATATATACAAAAATTTAAATGAAACCCCAAACCCCAATGCTATACAACAATAAAAATGTTAGTATTTAAAATACAAAGGTTAGTGGAAAACAATTTACAAATATTTACAATATTTACAAAATAAAATTTGATCTCATTAGCATATTAAAATTTATGGCACTAGAAAAATATTTTTGGAAATAATGAGAATATATATATATTTTTTAATTTTGCAAAGCCCTCCAGCATAAGATATTCTTTAGATTAAGACTTGGAGCCAAACAAGGGTGTGATCCCTTCACAGTCTGTGAACTTGGAGGCCAAGGGCTGGAGCAATCTGTAACTCAATGCACTTCAAACAATAGATTATTAAACAAGAGGGGTTTGATTCGTACAATAGATCAATAAGCCTAGAGATACCTGCCAGACTTCGCTAGATCTAGAGTATTTACTCTCACCCAATACCTAAGGCAAGCTACCTGTACCAATAGATGTCCCTACTGCTGACAATTGAAATAATAATAAAAAATATAAAAGCTCAAAGCATATCAAATAAACATCCTGCACATACCACATATCAACAAATGAGAGACACCTTGAATTGAACTCCAAAGACATTTTGTTAAGTGCAAAAAATTTCAGCAAAGCTCAGTACATTAGATAATCGTTACATCATCCAAAGATGAAATGATGACCTTCATAGATTCCTTATATAGAAAATGAGAGAAGAAAACCCCTCCAAGTGGAAAATAACGAATAGTTGGCTTTGCTGTCTCCCGGATTGTATAGGCACCACGATAACGCTCAGGACTGGGGTTGTCACTCTGATTTCCTCCCACTTTGTTTTCGCTGTCTCCCAACAACAGGCTATGGGGGGTAGTCCCTATGGAATGAAGTGAAGGAAAACAAGGTGAGAAGCTATCTACTTGGGAGACACGGATGAGTGGCCTAGCCACTTGGTTGAAATTAAGCAAGATTATTGATTAAATTAGATTTTCTATTATGAGACCAATGCCTTAATGGAGTTGCAAATTCTTGCTTCTTATGAATTGGAACCAAATGACGGATGGACACCCACCGCTTGAATTTTTTTTTTTTGTAAGTGTAGGTAGTGCCTTTCTTTTTGTTAGGCCCCTATACTACTAGTGTAACCCCTTATTATTATTAGTACAACCCCCTTATTATATTGATGTACCCATGTAGTGCCCATATTGTTACTATTGTGCCCCATAGAAGCCCACTATTGTTATTATTGGTGCTTACATTATTATTGTTATGTAGGCCTGATTATATAATGCCCTTAGACTCCATAGATAGAAAGGAGTCTTTTCATTTGTATCATCCAAGAATTTGTTCATTTAGTATGTAAAGGAGGTTTGCCCCCTCGAAGAGCGAATTCTAAGGCGTTGATCTATCTTTTCTATCTTTTCTTGAGCTGGTTTCATAACATTTGGTATCGGAGCTTTGGATTCTAGGGTTTCGCTGCTCCAAACAGGTCATCGTGGCATTTTCGCTATAACTTTTTTTCGGCGACGTTTCAAAAGTTGAAAAGAAAAACCCATTTGAGAAGACATCGCGCTAAATCTCGGGTCCAAATTTTAGAGCTTTTTGCGCTATATTTACGGAGATATGATCTGAGGAAGTTGGTTTTTTTGCAGACTCCTGAATTACATTCCAAATAGGTGACCTGGGTAAAATCGTCATAACTTTCTCTCTGAGCATTGGATTGAAATTTCGCAAAAAGGTACAGAAAGAGGACGGACTTTAGTTTCTTCTAAATATTTTTCAGAGTCAAAGGTCCAAATAGTGACACGTGGCACTTCATACAAGTTCGCTCTTCTGGAAAGGTCTATAATCAGGTCACTGTGGGAGATTTGGCATAACTCTTCATTGGAGACTCCAATTGGGGTCAGACTGGTGCCATTGGAAAGAGGACACAAAGGGATACTGCAGGTCACAATTTCAGAACTTAAAGATCTGAAAGTACAAAGTTACAGTGGTTTCAAGATCGAGCTCCTAAAATCAAGAAAAAACAAGATGAGGAAGTTTGATGGGAAGGATCGGGTAAATTGGATACTTCAGATGGAGCAATATTTTGATCTACATGGTGTACCACTGTTACAAAAGGTATGTATTACATCTTCATATTTCGAACCGGATCAATTTTTATGGTATAAAGGGCTTTGTTCTCGTAAACGACTTGTTACGTGGTCAATTCTCACAGAGGAAATGATAGCACATTATGAGGATACAAAGAGCAACACCTTCTTTAGAGCAACACCACAACAATTGGAAAGAGTAAAAAGGCTTTGTGACATACTAGAAAGTAAAATTATGGCAACAATGAATTCTACCCCTCATAGCTATGAAGATGGAAGTGTTGTTTCTCCTAGCCTTCCACAACCTATAAGGGTTACACCACAACAATTGGAAGAAAAAAGAGAAAAAGGGCTTTGTTACAATTGTGATAGCAAATGCACTAAAGGTCATAGGTGTGTTGAGAAGAAATTATTTTACATAGAGTATGAAGAGGAATAAGAAAAGGATCAAGAAACATCAAAAGAAGAGGATATAGGCCAGGACCCCACCCCAGAGAAAGAAGAAATGAATCAGACCATATCTTGTAAAAAATTGGCAAGCATTACCACTCCTCAAACTCTCAAGATAGAAGGATATATCAATAAGAAAAAGGTGCAAGAAGTGAAATATCACATCGAGAAAGAAGAAATGAATCCAACCATATCTTGTAATTCATTGGTTGAAATTACCACTCCTCAA